>JAQGAZ010002109.1:0-20613 GCA_034692225.1 Polydesmus complanatus | reverse complement strand
TTTGAACTAAAACTAACAAAATCGAAACTAACTAAAACGAAAAAAGTTAGTCTCGTTGGCGCTCTTGGGCCTTAGTGACCGTTTTTTTTTTAGCTGTTTTTGTTAGTCGGTCTTTCCATAAACTTGTTTTGATATAGAGGAAAAGTGTTTTTTATGCGATTAATATTTTTCCTCCTTACAATCAATATAATTTTTTCTTAGCGAAATGAAAGTTAAAAAGAAGGCCAATGTTTTTCTTCAATCAAATGAGTCGAAAAATGACATCACGTGATTTCCATTGATCCAATTTATAAATGAAAAACATTCCACTTATTTAAACAGATATTTGAGATTTTTCAACCTTAAATGTGGTCGTTCACTTTCTCTCTAGAAAAAAGTAAAACGCACTGTAATTTTTAGGTAAACAATCATGAAGTCGATTACATTCGCTAGTTTCTTTGTGGTTTTAGTAACGGTCACACGAGCTCAACCAATTAGTATTAACTACGACATATTCATCAATGATAAAAATTATCTTCAATCGCAGTTAACGTGTGTTTTAGGAGAAAAAGAATTTCAAACTTGCGATCGGATTGGAAACAGGCTCAGACTTCGTAAGTTTTAAATCACTTCCGTGTTAAATAAATAATAAGTCATATGGTAATAGTTGGAGCTTGGTGCGAAATTATTCTAATTACTTTTTAAAAACTTTAATTAGTTAATTTTTTAACAGCTGTAAAAATGCAATTAAAAAAAAATTTAACCACTAGATGGTTTAAATTGCGTTTAATTGCCAGAAAATTATCTAAATACAATGAAATAAGTTTAAATTTCTGTGAAACTTTTTCTTGTTAATGAATGCAGTGTTAAACTTATTATTTTGAATGTATTCGTTTATTTTTAATCTGTTTTTTTAGCATCTATTAATTTTGATTTAAATATTATTGTACTTATATCCAAATAATGTAATGATAAAATTTAAACTACCGTAAATTATTTATTTTATTTCATTTTTAAAATTTAGTATTAAAATATAGAATTTGTAAGCTACTTGTATAGTATGTAAATCAAATTTAGAAAGTAATTTTTAATTAATAAAATGAATTTTTTAAATAAATTTTAAAAACAAATTTTATTTAAAATTATTAAGTTTTCATGCCTGCCTGAATTTAAAATTCTGTTCTACATTTTATTATTATAAAAACAAAATACATGTTGCTTGCAAAATAAAATTTTGCATTAAACTAAATTTCAAATTTATATTTTTCTTATCAAAAGTAAATTAAAATTTTCACTATGTAGGCTACTCGTACATGTAATTTAAATATTAAATTTAATTTTGTTTTTAAATATATTAAATTTTATTTCGCATTTAATCACTAAATATTGAAATTATTTTCTGCATTCAAATATTAAGTCTATGTAATAATTATGCATTCAAAACTAGAAATGTAAAAGTGCATTTTTACATTTGAAAAGAAGAATTAAAATTTGCTGCCGCATTCCAATTTTTGCGATATAAAAAACGCATGATAAAATAAAAACCTACTTCCATTCAAAATGTATTTTAAAAAAATCCAAAGTTAAGAATGACTCTCTACCTTCAACTACATAATAATTTACAAGCAAAAAATAATGTATTGAAAATAATATTTACCTTATTCCAGACTTGCTGCCAGATGTAGCCAAAACCGGAATTTGTAAAATTTGCAACGAGCATGAAAAAATTTACATCGTGAAAGTGGCTCAAAAAATTAAAAACAACTTTCCCGCCGATTGGAACCGCATAATGGACATTTACAAAGTAGAACCATCACTCAGAGACACTTTGCTACAAAAAGAAATAAGTTAAATACTGACAACTAATAATTCATCAATCATCATAATTTGTTACAACAATTACCTAAGTGTTTGCTCATCCTCCATTTTAATACTTTGCTATAAGCTGTTGCAGATAAATAATTATCTGAAATAACTACATTATATAAATTTAAAAAATCCTGCAATTTATAATAACTTAATATTGCTCAACTTTGTTTAAGTTTAATTGTTTATGTCAATATTTTCGACAGTTTCAAATTGGAAAAAGTATTCAACAAATTATTTAATTAAGATTTTGTACATGTCCTTGTCGTCGAATGTAAATATCGCGCAATTATTGTTTATACATTAGTTACTTGCTAAAACAAATTATTCAGAAACTGGCGTAAAAGTGTTAAATTTGTCATATCCTTTTTAATATCAACACCGAATCGATTTATATAAAAACGGGTGACCGTGTGACTAATACATCATTCATCAAATCTTTACGAACTGATTGCCAGACCGAATTAAATAGAAGTTAATAAAATTTTGACTAAATAACATGAATCGGTTTAGCATTTCGTTAATCGTAATTTTGCTGCCTGCTTTAATGCTGGAAGCAACTGAAATCAGGTCAAAAAGAGATGTTTTTGGAGATGTAGATCCAAATCAAATTCCAGCCATGCTCAATAATGAGGCTTTCGTTGAAGCGCAGCATAAATGTCTCAGAGCTTCGGATGCAGATGTAAGCACAAAATGCGACCGTATCGGAAAAAAACTCAGAAGTAAGTTATTGTCTTAAAAAAAATCGCCTTGCAACCAAAACGTTGACAATTATTTTGTTAAAAAGACGTATTTAAAAAACTTCTTGCACTGTAGCCTATATAATTATACCGTTGTACGTACGGTATGGTATTATAAGTTTAATATTGGTGAAATTCATAATTTTAGTATGCGTCAGTTTCTATTTTAAATGCTCAAATGTTTTAACATGTTAAATTTTTTTTTATATTGTTTAGCTAATTTGATTGCTTCAATCAAAAAAGGCGATTGTTCAACTCCTTGTACCGATAAAGAAAAGTTAATTATTATCACCGTTATCGAGACTGTTCAGAAGAAATATCCCGTTGTTTGGAAAGATCTCGTAACAGATTTTAAAATTACGGATGAAGAACTGAAAAATTTAGACCAATGGATAAAAACTGTTAAAGCTAAAAGTGTCACTCAAGATAGTAAAAAATAAAGATTCAATT
The DNA here is from genome assembly GCA_034692225.1 of Polydesmus complanatus. Classification (NCBI taxonomy): domain Eukaryota; kingdom Metazoa; phylum Arthropoda; class Diplopoda; order Polydesmida; family Polydesmidae; genus Polydesmus; species Polydesmus complanatus. The sequence continues at coordinate 17,578 of JAQGAZ010002109.1, read as the reverse complement.
TTAAATTACCCGGTAATTAAATTTGTATTCGTTTGGAAATAGAAATGAATAAAGGAAATTGCTTCCATCACATTTAAGTGTGAAATTTGTCTCAATGTTAATATTATAATTATTGACAACTGAAATTGCTAACGATCTAGTTGGCATAGAGCAGCTACTCCTCGACAGATCCAATGTTCCTCGGAAACATTCGAAGAGATCCAAAAACTAAAAATAAAATTATTCGATAGTCCAGTTGTGGTCAATTGTCCCCAACGTTGAGAAGTTTGGTAAACGGGGCAATTGTAATGGTTTTCAGGTAATAAACTGCACTTATTTTCTTTTTTTAAAACTGGGTTGAACCACAACTAGAAATAGCAATAAGGATTCAATTTACTATAATGATTTAGTAAATAGTAATACGCAAATAAATTACGCAATAAAACAAGTGAAGTAAAAAAAATCGCATAGATGCCATAGAATCAAAAGTTTCACTTGCATAAGCTTGTATAAAACATTTCTACGTGTGAAAAGTTCAAATAAGATGCGAAAAAAAATTTTAGATTGCTTTTTGTTCTTAAAATAAGTGCACAGTATTTACAGAATGCGTTTACGTAAAAAAAACCACTTAAAATCAATGAAAGCCTTTGAAACTTACCACCGGAAGTGCATCGTGAAGATGTTTTGGCAGTGACTCCTCTAAACAACGAGTTTGCCGATCCCATCGCGCGCCTTCTAAATAAAATCCTTTTACGTAGACTCCTTAGAAAAAAAAAAATAAAAAAAAGTATTATAAAAAAAATTATACCGGTATTAATTAATTTATTAATAAAGTAAAGTACCATTAACTGGAATGGAATCATAATCATCATTTTCCATAATTTCTACGTCCAATTTTAATAATTCCATTGATATTTGATGTTTTCTGGCGTGACCTTGTAAAATAGTGGTGATAAATGCATGAACGCAAAATAAACCAGGTAACCAAATAACTTTTGGATTTCCAGATTTACTCCATTCCTTTTAACACAGGTAAAAATTAAATTGTTCAGAAACAATTTTTTAAAATAATTATTATCTTAATTACTTTAATAAAGTCGGTTCTCTTGATTAAATCTTGGATGTAGCTGCCAAGTTTTTTCAATGTTGGATAGGATTTGGACAACCACAGTTTCGGAACAACTCCTTTTAAGATGGAACTGCTAATGTCTTCAATGTCGGACGACATAACCACTAATCCTTTAACAGCTTTCTCTAATCGCATAAGGCTAGGTCGAATAGTTTTTAAAAGAGCATTGTAACGTTCCATTTCTTGAATTAAAAATGCTTTAAAGAACGTCAGTTCAGTTACTGAGCCAATATCAAAATCGGATGGAAGCCGGCATAATATTTCGTGCACCGTGTCAAGCACAACACAATCAGTCAATTGAGCCCGTTGAGAACCAGATTTGTAAACAGGTTGCATAACGCCAAGTTGTGTCTGATAAATATCTTCCAGAATAATCGTAGTATCTGCGTTGGCTATTGCAATTCGAGCGTTGGAATGGAGACCTACAATTTCGGGGTACGTCGTTATAGGCAAATCTTTTATCAATTCCAAATAGCTTTCGTGCTAAAAACGAAATTAAAAATAGTTTGTAAAATTATTACTGTTAACGCAAAAATTATGGCAGAATGATACTTTTCCATTGTTAGGAAGAACTGCTTGCAATTCGTTTCCAATAAATAAATTTGTTTTCTCAAACAGTTTATTCGAGATAAATCGTTGAAGCAGTGTATTTAATGTACGAACATCCCAAATATCAGTTACTCGGCCGCCATAGGTGCAAATGCCAATTATATACAACAAAAGTTCCATTGGAACCGTATTCTAAAAAAAAATAATAATAACAATTATAAAAAAATTTATTACCACCGGAAAATACTCAATTTACCTTTGAATTTTCAAAACAATTAGTAAGATGCGACAAACTAGCATAAAGATCATTTTCACTAAATTCGTATGGAACGTTCCATCCTAATGAACCGAATTCACGCCGTTCTTTGACCACGGTGTGAAAGCAACATAAGCCGAATATTAATTTTTGGAATGCATCCGGCTGATTATAATAATTAAATTATCAATAACAAAACCTGTTATAAACTAAAAATAATAATACAAACTGGATCAAAATGCTGAAAATTGTTGAAAATATCTGGATTGGCTATAGGATCACACAGATAATATCTGGTTAGGCTTGCTCGAAAACCTCGGATTGCTTCGTTAGTAACTTTCACTCCAGTTTGTAATACGCCTATAGGAAAATACGAACGGGAATAAGATGTTAACCACAAGCGAAAATCCGGATGAGTGGTTTCTGGACTTAAATCCTAATGGCGAAATATTTCATAAAGGATGCACAATTGCAATAGTAAAATTGAACAGTTACTTCGCATAACTTTTCCAATTCCGGCATCCAGGATTTTGCTAAATGACAATTTTGAAGAACAACCCATAAACCAGCTTTAGCCGATTCTTGAACCATTTCTAAGGCAATTGGCCCTTGACCTTGCCCCAGTGAAAGTGCATTAAAGCGACTTCCGCCAAATCCCTAATGTTAAATTTAACATTTAATATATTTTTTTTTTTAAATAATGAAAACAACTGAGTTACCATTTCTTCAGAAAATCTTAGAAGGGAATTCATTGGATCGACACCTGGCGTCAGCAGAAAAATAATAGGTGAATGGCACGAGCTATCAGCAAAAGCTTTTCCTAAATTTAATTGCGGGGGTTCAACATATTTGCCTCCTAATGTATCTTTAATAATTACTTTCATGAATGGTATTACCTAAAAGCAAATTTGTTACGGAGAATACAGGATTCGTTTAAATATATATTTACTTTATAGGGGCACAAGTATCGAAATAAAATTAATTTTTGAATTTTGGTCAATTTTTTTTCCCAATCAAGAGGAAGTTCTAAATCTTCTTCATCACTCTAAAAAGCAAAATTCATTACAATGTATTTTCATAATGTGAAAATGCTAAATTGCAAGCTTACGTCATTTAAATAGAACTCTTTCCATTGTTCTTCGTCATCCAAAAAACTATTTTTTAAGCCTGAAAACGATTTGCGAGATTCTAAAAGTGACAACCAATCCCAAACATTCTGTGATAGCCAAGACGGAGCTTGATCTGTTGAGGTATCTACAATTTTTGACCCTCCACTTAACAATAAATTCCATTCATCCTCATTTAGTTCCCCGTCCATTTTTAATTGATTTACAGACAAAAGAAATGCAAAAAGAAGCTAAAAATATCCAAAAATTAATCAATCACAAAACGATTAATCGTAAATTTATCAAATATATAGTGCCTTGTCTTTCTGAAGAAGCCCTTGGCAAACACTTTCATATAACGACATCAAGAAATGCTCTTTTAAATCAGCTAATCGCACAGTCAAATCATCCACTTTTTCCGTATTGTCAATGGACAATAAAAACAAATTCACAAACCATGGAAGTGAAAAATGATACATGTGATCAACACTTGATAAACTAGCGACTGTAAAATACATCGCCGAAACGTAATTAGCAATTGGACGGTAGCTCTGACGAGATTCTTCAATTTTCTTTTCAGTTATTTCTGCACTGGCCTAACTTAAAATTCAATTAAAAATCATGAAAAATATTATTAAAGTTACGTAAAAATAACCTGTTTTTGAATGATTTCATTAGCAAGTATTTTTGAAGATGATAAAACTTTAATTGCGGTTTCATCGTCTAAAATGTTTCCTTGCGCAGTTGATAAAACCTCTAAGATTTTATCTTCAATTTCCTTCAATTGTCTAATAAAACAAACAAATATAAATACAAATAAATATTGCATGAAGATAAAATTAATATTACCTTTTATTGTCTGCACCCTGAATAATCAAAGCCCGTCTTTCTTCTTCTAAATCTGGTTTTTCTCGAGCCACTATGCAACCTAGCAATTGTTCTTCTAAGCCGCTTGGAGTAATCATAAAGTTGATTAATGAAACCTGCTCATAAAAACATTAAAAAACAATTTAATGTTATTATTTTTTAATAGCAATTGTACCTTCATAGCAGTTTCTGGTAAATAATGAGGGTTGTTTAAATGAGAAGTAAGATATAAAGAAAAGCTCGCAGAGTATTCAACTATATTTTCCCCAACTTTCATACACATTGATCCAGCATGTTTAAACGTCTGTTTCAATAGCACAGCTTCTAAAGCCGGATCTACTTCATTGCTAATATTTTCTAATAAAACCTTTTGTATGCATATAAATATAATTATAATCAAAGTTTAATGAATAAATTGCCATTCATTACCGGTTTTCCAGTTTGAATACAAACTTCCAAAGTACGCAAATGATCAGGATCGGAAGTTTTTAAAATTTTTAAACCCGATGATTTTTCCATATTGCGAATCCATCGATTTGCTTGGTTTTGAGGATCAATTATCAATGGCCATTTATGAGTTTTAGATTTACTAAATAAACACAGCATTCTTAGACGCAATAGACTTTATAACATAAAAAAGAATATACCACATTATTATTGCATTATCGACTGAAAAGGAATCTACAGGTAATTCAGCAATTTTCCAGGCTTGAATTGTAACTGGATCTCCAAGGGAATTGGATAAAGAAAAGTTTGGAGAACAGGCAAGTCCGTGGCTAGCAAATAGCTCAAACCATTTTCTAATTTTATTCTATAAAAAATTAAATTTATTAATACTGTATTAAAAATAGTTCTTAATATTAAGCAATAAGATATACTCTTCGGTAGTTCGCTGTAAACGGTCCTAAGTAAGCAATTATTCCTGCAGATAAGAGCATATTTCCCGTTAAGTAAGTATACTTTTCAGCTAGCTGCGCAGCCATTTCGCTCCATCTAAAAAATATTACGGAATGTAACCTAAAAGAATTTCAATATTAATAATAATTACTTAACAAACCTAGTTCTTTCTCCACCAAGTCGATTGATTAGACTATTGGCTCTTTCCAATTTTAAAGTGCATTGATCAACTTGAGTTTCGAGTTCCATTTTATTTTGTTTATTTTTTTCTAAATTTTCGGTTAGTTCATGAAGTTTCTCTTGAACATCTCTTAAATTTGCTTGCTTTTCTATTAATGACATTTGAGCTACTGCTAAATCACCTTCCGCCAGCGCCAATGCTTCTCTTTTAGGAGAAACTTCTTTAATAACCCTGAAACATTTAAATTTTTGCTGTAACTAATAATGCGAATTAAATAAAAATAATTGTACCGGTCATATATTTCAATAGCTATCACCCATTTGCTAAGCCCTTCCGCTGCAGCCGAAGCAGTTTTAATTTTTTCTGGGTCAAATTCCGGATTTGTGGTATATTTTTCTCGAATTAATTTCATTGTTTTAACTGGAATATTATCCTAAAATATTTGCTTTTTTATAAGTACGCTTCGATTGTTAATTGGAAAAATACAAAATAATTTATACTTTGTCAAAATTAGTTAAAGATTCGAGAAACTTCATTTCACTTAAAAGTCGCTTAGATGGTGCCCAATAGTCATCAATCATTTTGCCTATTAAAATATCATTGATAATAAAACTAGTACAAATTACGACTAAAATATACTTGCCAGTTCCGGTTGGATCAGCAATCCTATCATTTTTTACGCCTTTTAAAATACAAATGGCTTCCATAACTAATTTGACTCCATTTGGAGGACTTTTCATCGTTTTCAATATTGTAATATCCTGTAAATTCTTAATTAACCATGTAAAAAATTTAAAAAATATTACATATTATTTTACGTTGCTGGTGAGTGTATTTAAAGCATCTACTGCAGCATCTAACATAGGAATAACTTTTGCAAGTTCTTGATCACATTCTTCTTTAATTGCTTGAGCTGATAACGTTTGACGATTGGCTATTCCTTCATCAATTTTTACAATCTTTATAATACAAATGCGTAAAAATTTAACTTTTAATGAAACTTTTTGGTGTCAATATAATATTACTTTTTCAACTTCAGCTACTTCTAAAGATTCCTTCTCAACTACGGCCATTATATCATCTACTTCTTTACTGGCTTCAATTAATTGAGGTTGTAATAACGAAAGTTCCTCTTGCATTGATATGACCTGAGTAGCAGCCGAATCTAACTTCTCAATGCCCATTTCATAACGTTGACGAGCTTTTATTATCTCGCTAATAATACCGGTAATAAAATTTTTTTTTAAAAAAATCTGCATACAGTATATGAAATTAACTTATGCAAACCTCCGTTGTTCATTTAAAAGGTGCTTGAAAGTTCTTAAAAGATCAGTATACGACGTAGGTGTGATGTACGTCGGTCGTTTCATTTCTTGCAGAAATCTTTGAGATAACGAACGAGCAGAATTATGCATTACTTGACACAAAATTGAACATTTTTCTTGTTCCTCTTCTGTCATATTCATCACTGTGAAAAATTTATATGCAACAGCTTGCAAAGCGTCTTCTGGCCATGACTACAGTTACAGTAATAATTAATCTAATCAAACATTTTTAATAAATTTAAACAAAAAAACTTTTAAACCTGGAACCAATCCACGGTGCAACAGCTTACTAACGCAGGGTAATTTCTCAACCGATCTCGAAATTTATCCCCGGCAGGACTCATCGTAATAACGACGTGCAGACTTTCTCGAACTGTATCCAAAAACAATTCATACGGAACAGCCGGATTAATTGGCTTTTCCCGTTGCCTGAATTTAATGCCTTTGTTTATTTTTACATAGATTTATAATAATTATGCTAATTGATTTTCAACCTGTCAATTTCTCGAATTTTTTCACTAATTTCTTGTCTTTCTTCAGAATTAAATAAGTTTGGAACTTCCCCAGAATTTAGTAAATTATTTATGTCATCCAAAAATGATTCTTCTTTAATCTAAAATATATGATTAATTTAAACTAAAATGTTTTATCAATTTAAACTAAAATATTTCATCTATTTAAACTAAAATGTTTCATCAATTTAAACTAAAATGTTTCATCAATTTAAACTAAAACGTTTCATCAATTTAAACTAAAATGTTTCATTTGCTTTGCAATTCTTCATAGATTTAAACAAATTATAAATGTTGAGTTCTTTAAGTAATATAGTACAGTATCTGTAATTCATTTTAGAATTATTAAGCCTTTAAAAGCAATTGCTTCCTACCTGCGTGTCTGCTATCAAAAATATGTGTTGTTTTTCATCCGAGGCAGTTTTTATAAGAACACGCTTTAAATCTTCCTTCCAGTCACTCGAGCTATACGTTCGGGTAATTTCCAATTGATGCATTTCATAATCGGAGATATGAGCTACCAATCGAGTCAATGACTGCCGTCCTGAACCACCAAGGCCAACCAATAAAGCGTTACCTCCTGGTTGCTTCAAAATTCGAGAAATTCGTGATAAATGTTCAATAGCAAATCTAAAAATAAAGTCTTTAATGATTATTAAACAAAAATAATTTAAATATATTTTTTTATACCTGAACATAACTAAATCCATTGGTTTTTTGCTAACATTGTTATATTCATCTAAATAGCCTTCAACTACTGATCTCAAATTGTCTAAATCTTGAACTTCTACGTAATTCCTTAAGTCAGATTTTGGATCACTAAAATCGCAAAATACCAATTCACGAAGATCCTGTTCACTTATCTTCAAAATATTTATAATCAATTTTAACTCAAATAATATTACGTTAAAATTAATAATCTACTTTTCCAGATGAATTCGTTGAAACCGTAGAAAATAAATCGTCAAAGTTTTCTTTAACGGTAGTTTCTATAATTTGCTTCAGTTTATCAAATAAATTTTGCTTCTCCCAAGGTTCAACTAATCGATCGTAGTAAACTCGAAGAATCTACAGAAGTTTCACATAAAACTTAAATCGTAATTCGCAAATCAAAATATTGTACTTCGTGAGTCCATAATCTTTTCATGGTTTTTACATCCTCCATTGTTTCGGGATATGAAAATAGAACCCCTTGCATCACTCTGCACAAATCTCGCAAATTAAATAAGTAGTGCGATTTGGTTGGAGTAGGAAGAAACGTTTTATAAGCATAACTATGCAATTCTACAGTACCATTCACCAGTTGATCAATACAAGGATCAAACTCTTTGCTAAATCCTCTAAATTTTTTTTTTAAAAAAGGAAGAAAACTAACGTTATTACGTAGATCGGTACTGTAAATATTCATTTTAAAAAGCCAACCTGGTATCCAAATGCCAAAGTAATACTCTGCCAAAAATAGTTTTCATCGCTTCTTCACTACACCGGTTCATTGAAATAATATTAAAATGACGTAACAATCTAGGTGAAATTGAATTTCGTCCGCCACCTAATCAGTCAGAAAAGTAAAAGATTAATACAGTAACGTTTTTTTAACAATAAATAAGTTATACATGTGCATGCACATTAATTAAATAACCTGTTGGCCCCATTGCCGAGAGCAATTGCCAATCGAGGAGTTTAATAGCGCAATTGTCTTTAGCATCAAACCAAGGACCATCGTCAAATAAAAGTCTTAATAGTTCAATTGGAGCTTGAGCACCCGATTCTTCCGGTACTGGCAAATTTAAATCGTCCACAAAAATAACCTTAAGCAATTATCAGTTAATAAATTTCAAAGTTAATATTTATTTAGCAATTTCAACCATTTTCTTTCCAATTGGCGCACCATATAATCCTTTACGCCTTTTATCTAATTTACTCATTATTATATCTTGCACAACAGAAGAACTAGTATTGGCAGAAAAATTTACTACAAGTGTTTTGTAAATGCTGGGATTTAATTTTTTTAATAACTCCTACATAGATGAAACAAAAATGAAAAAAATTTTAACAAGTTTTAATCGAAAATCTTATAGCCTACTGTTATGAGCACTGTTTTCCCAGTCCCAGGAGGACCAACCAACATTACAGGTTTTCCGTGATTAATTAGTGTTGACACTAATGATGAATAGCATATTGTATCTGCTGTAGGTACCATTAATTGATGAATTAAAATATCCCGTGGAATAGAAGGAGCTTGTTTTAAAAACTCGGCCCATTTAACCCAATGTCTTTTTCCCTTTAAAAATAATAATTGTTGAAAAATAAAGATTTATTATTCATTAAAATATAAAACTAATTACCTCAAACACAAATTTATAATCATAAACAGTTCCATCAGCTGGTATTGGAAGCAAATGGGTAACATTCAATGCAGTTTCAACGCCAGAACTCTCTGACTTTATCTTCACCGGTTTAGTTAATTTAATCTAATTAATTATTTTTTTTAAAAAAAAATACTACTTTTATTAAGACAATAGCAATACACTATATCATATTACGGTATTCATATTATTAATTTAACCTCAATTAAATTCCTTAAAGCTGTATCGAAACTGCGGCGTCCGTCTTCATCGACACATCCACCAAGCGACCAAATACACGAGAATAAAAAAGCTCCCTGTATTAAATAAAATATATAAGTTTCAAAAATTATGTAAAAAAAGAATACATTTTTTTACTGATAAAAAAGTAAAAATTTCCTCCGTTCCCAAAGTTTTAAAAAAAGTGGCATTTTTTAATTCGTCAATGAAACAACTCATTAGCCTAATAAGGGACACCATCAGACTTATATCCGTGCTTTGAGTCAATTCCTAAATATATTAAACAATAATGTTATAGCAATAATTGTCTAAACTTTCATCTAATCAAATGCACTTTCCCTTCAAACATTGAGCAGACTTATAACAATCTACAAGTGGCGGCCCATAGGAAAAGACACACGGTGTGGGCCCCAAAATTATTCTCCAAAATAATAAATAATAAAACCCCGTGTATATTTATTTTATAAATAAACCTTTTTGTTCATTTAGCTTTTTTTGACCTTCAATGTTTTATCTACATCACTGTTTCGAAAATTTTGGTTAAAAAAGGGATAGCGGGGGTGCAGGGGAAGAAGTCTGGGAATCCTTAGAGCCGCCACTGTATTCTACACACGAATACTTATGTGCCAAATGACAAGAAAATCACCTCACAATAAAACCAAACATTTCAGTGCTACTAAACTTCTAAAAGACTATATAAATCTGTCTATACAATGAGGACATCACATCTAACTGCTTTCCATGTACAATGCTCACTTACCGTCACCTCATCTAAAGATCCTCCTAAAGTTATTTGCTGATCAGAGACATAAAATTTATAAATTTAATAACTGATTTTGCTTGTAAAATTACTGAATTTGTCTTTAATAATTATTCTATATAAAAATAATAATTAATAATTTGTTAAAAAAAAATTACCTTAATGCCTGAATGTCGTAAAAAATATAGCAAAGGCGGAGAAAAATAATCAAACATTGCTTGAACATGGTTTTTGTGTTCTTTGCTAATCTCAGTTGGCCACGTATTAAGCCATGAAATCATAATAGGAGTCCATCCCAGCAGCATGGGTTCTACATAAACCATTCCACATCGGGAAACCTAGATTAAAGATCTTATTTTAATAAATAATAAAAAAATTAGAACTACAAATTAGTCTCATAACTGTAGCAGGTGACGCGTGCTCCAAATCACAAGTCTCAAAGATAAGATTCATGCTTGCTGTTAATGGAATCACTTCTCCACTCATCAAACATAATTTTCTATTATCGTCTAAAACCGTATTCATGTTTTCAATCCAAGAAACATCAACTGGCCCATCAAAAATTATCCATTTTCTGTCTGGAGACTTAAAACCAAGATTAAAATATATATTTCAATAACAATACAGTATTTTGAGAAAAAAGATCAAAATAATTAAGTACCGATGATGTTGCATAATTTCTAAACGTGACAGCTAAAACCCCATCTGTCCATTCGTAAGAAACAGAATCGAACTGCCCATACAAACGGCCCATTGAAAGTGCTTTTGGATTTATCAATGTCATCTGAACTCGTCGTTCTCCAGCTAAATTCTAAATAAAATTGCAATTATTAGACAAAAATAAATCAACAACAAATTATTTATTTACTTTTGAGTAAAGATTATCCAATGATTCAGCTAAAACCCTGTACATACATGTTTTTCCAGCAAATGGACCGCCGACAATCATCAAACCATGACGAACTCCAATTGTTTCGTAAACCTAATATTTTTTAAATCATTTATCCATTAACAAAATTATGTTTTAAGATAGACACTGTACTTGAATAATTTTCTCAATAAAATATGGAGTGCACTGTAAATTTCGAGTTACACAGACGGATTTTATTTCTTCTATTAATGCTGAAAAATCGGTGGCATTCAGTTGAACATTTGGAAATAAATCAGATAAGATTTCCTACATTAAAAAAAACTAATTAAATTTATCCAATATATAATTTTGTACACAAAGTAGGTCTATTAATTTTGCGCACATTAAATCGTGGAACATCAATAGAAAGAAATTTTGGTATGTTGATATTTCTTAAAGCTTTTAATACAATTTCTTCTTCTGTATTATCGTTGTTCTCTCTTTTGAGGTTTTCTACAGCTAATAACACCGATTTAATAGCTCTCATCCCATAATCATAATGGCTTTGACTAGATAAATGTTCGGCGCATAGCCTGTAAAGGGAAACGATTTTTATAGCTAACTCACGACCTTTAATTAATCCAAATGAATATAATGCAATTTCAGTAATCATTGCGTAGTCAGGAACAGCCATTGCAACCGGACGAAATAAAGACTGCCAATAAATTTCTTTTATTAATTATAAAATAATGAAAATGCCGTAAAATTATATACTTTTAAGTTATCTGGTAGTTCCGCTCTTCCTGAGTATCCGGGATTCATGGTTACAAACACAGCGCAAGTTGGGTCAAGTTTCACTTCAGTTCCACCAATGTACAAATTTCCTGAATGAGAATGAATTCCTCTTTGAATTGTAAGAATTTGTTGAGCCACAACGGATAAAACTTCCAAATCTATTCGATTGAACTCGTCAAAGCAAGTCCAAGCTCCACAAGCAGCCAAACCCTAAAATATAATCAAATCATTTATATATACCGATATAATATAGTCATTAAAAAAGTTTCATTGTAAATCAACCTTAAAAAATTTTCCTAAAGACACATAATCCATGCTATCGGAGCAATTGAAAACAACGCAATATTTAGCAACAGCTTTAGCTAAGTCTTTAGTCGTCTCAGTTTTTCCTGTTCCAGCTGGTCCTTCTAAAGCGCACCCTAAATGAAGATGTAACGCGGCAAAAAGGGTCCGAAAACAACGATCAGTTAAAGGAGTTATGACTAGTCGATTGGTGTTGCCCAAATATTCACATCCGTATTTTAAAGTAGTGTTTATCATCTTTACTATAATACCGTCATCCTGTTAGTAAATTAAAAACTATTAATTCAATTAGAATTTATTTCAATAAAAAATATTTACGTCGAGATAATAACGCAGTTGGCTAAACCACGAAAAGTCAGCATCATCTAAAACTCTACTTGCTTTAATTAATGAAGTAAGAACTTCTTTTGCATGCACTTCAGTCATAATTAGTGCGGCTAATGTCAGTCGCTGAATGGGAGAGTTAAATTGTTTGACTTGATTCACAATGTATTCAATTCTTTTATCACTTTCATTCAAATATTCCGTTAGCTAATTTGGAAAAATAAATAAATATGAATTTTTTAAAAAATATAAATGACTCACTAGTTTCTGATCTCCTAAACGATGCTGCACTTCCGCTGTCCATAATAATTGAGCCACGCACAAAATTGCTTGGCCCGGCCAATTAAATAACCACGAACTAAACTTTTCATGGCTATAATCTTCAAAGCAGTTAATAATCACCTATAACGTTTTTAAAAATATGTACACGTATGTTTACTATGTTTTTTATGTAATACTTAATTTACATTGTTATTAATAATAGCAAATAATGAAATAAATATTTACCCTGTTAATGCTGATGAGCATAGATTGTTCTAAATCAGAAAGCCAAGTTTCCACGTGGCCTCGAGCTTTAGTGGTGGACACCGGTTGAATTAATTCTACCGACTCATTCTCGGCGCTTATAATATTAACTATTTCGTAACTATCTTCAAACTGGAGCTGATTTATACCCTCAAAGCATTTTTTCAAATGCGGTTGAACCCTTTATCATGTAATATAATAAATAATTTGTTTAAAGAAAATGCAAACAATAATTAATTACCTCGATGGATCTTTAGTTTCCGATAAAATTTCAAGCAGTTCATCATTTGACAGAAAAAAAAATCGAGAAAATAATAAACGCTTCTTTTCTAAATAATCGTTAAGTCCTTTCTGAATAACATCTAATAAATCATTAGATTTTTTTAATCTTTCTAATAAACGGTCCATTTTCATAACCACTAAAACGTGATTATCAACAATTGCCACTTTCATTATGTCTTTCCAATGTTTGTCCACTGTATTAAATCTCCTATAATTATTTAATAATTAAAAACCATTTATAAATTATGATAGCACTTTTACCTTCCTTCTTCAGGCATTTGAGACATTATATCAGGAGAAGCAAAAATTGATTCTAAATACATCCATGTCGATTGTACCTTTAACCACTCATCGATAATTTCTTGCAATCGAGTTAACGTAGCATCCCATTCACTGAAAGACCATTGTAAGTATATTAAAACTTAATTTCATAATAGCAAGCAATCAATAAATTAGCTTACGTAATTTCTTTTTCAAAAGGCTTAACAAAAGGAGAGCTTTTTATTGCTTCTGTTTTAACAATATGGTCATCTAGTAATTGCTGAATATCGTCCAAAGAAGAAAGAATATAAGTTCCAGTTTCTCGATAAGATGTTAAGCAAAATTCCATCTATTTTTAAATATTCCTTAATTGAAGTTTTTAAGTTAATTAAATGGTAAACTTGCATTTTCCCATTCTTTAAACATTTTTTGCCAAGCCCTTTCTAAGCTATGTTCCTTGCTAGCAGCTTCACTGATAGTTTCAAAACGTGAAACAAATTCATCGAGATTAAGATCTATTATCTTTGAAAGTGTTGTGCTTTGATCTGGTTTCAAAGGAAATCCAACTACTTCGCCGATTTGTTCCCAATGACGATCTCGTAATCCAGGGTTACAAAGAGATTTTACTAAGGGTAAATGCTCTTTTAATTCTTCAACTCGAACTTTCATCTGCAAATTTTACCTTCAATTTGAAAATGTCATTAAAACAATATTAAATAAAAATAAACTACCTTTTGAATTAAAATTTTAATAACTGGAATATCAGCAAAACTTCTTTCTAATTTGCAAATGCTTCTCCAAATTGTTGCAATTTCTTGTTCAATTGCCTCGGGGCTTAATGATGGAAGTGGACTAGCCAACCACTCACTATATAATTATGACGTTTAAAAGATGAAAAAAAAATTATTTACGTAATAAATAATTAACTTAGGTTACTTGTTCCGTTGTTCAAATTTAACTGCCGTTTCGTATAATCTAAGATATGGCAGTAATTTGTCGCAAATTATTAACCGTTGGGGATATTCAGTTATGGCCCAATCGAATGTTTTTTCTTCGGAATTAAACATTGCGATCTGAAACATAATTTTTAATTTACTAAATTTAAGTGGGGACATTTTTAATTGTTTGTTTACTTTTAATTCGGCTTCTTCTAACTTTTTATGCAGATCTTGGGCAGTTGTTAAATAACTTCCAATTTCGTTCATGTCAGATAGCATCGTAAATTCTTCGACCATTTGTGCATAACCTTCCAATTCCTTTACAAAGTTTATGCGATTAACCTAAATAAAATATATAACTAATGATACGTGATCCATTAAAAAAATTTCCGGTGGTTCTTTTATTTATAGTAAATAAAATACTAACCCTAAGATTTTCTTCAAATTCTTGAGTTTTTTCCGATAAAAGATTTCTGGCATTTTTAACAAATTCAAATAATTTTGAATGCCAAAGAAAAGTTTCTACGTTTAACTGAATTTCTGTTGACGAAAATGTAGAAAAATCCACAAGAAAATTAATTCGCTTACAAATTTCTTTTAGCACATTTTGAAATTCTGTCGCTTTTTCACTTTCAACATTTCCGATTAACTCCTAAAAATAATTTTAAATTTGAATAAATACAATTTATACAGTACAACACTTTACCTTCAAGTTACTAAGTTCTAGGGTATTTATCGGTGGTACTGATAATTTTTTCGCCGTTTGTTCAAATTCAAGGCATAAACTGGGAAATAAGTAATAAATCAATATTAATAATTCCAAGCAATTTCTATAAATAAATATAAGCTTACTTTCGACATAATTCTTGTTCATCCTCAATTATTCTACGCAAAATTTTTTCTTTTGCTACTTCCGATTCGTTTATTAATGTACCAATTAACTCCGAACACCACACTTCAAAAAGTCCAAAACGAATAGTTTTCACTGCATCGCTTGAAATTGATTGAATTAATTTGCAGTATTCGTTAACTTTGGCTTCGTATTGCAAAAATGGCATATTATTTTCCAGAAACTTCGCAGCATCTTTGCAAATCTACAGACAAAACTAAACAAAATAAGTGTTTCTCTCTTTGAAATTATTGAATAATTTCACTTGTTTATTAATTATAAATTGATATTTATCAAACGTTGCGGCAAACATTTTGGGTTCATCACTTTGATGTAAAATCACATTTGAAACTCTGCATTTTGAATGAGCAATTATTTCCGGCAATATTATTGGTTTTAAATGATGAGTATTTCTGCTAGATTTCTAAAGATGAAAATTAACTATTAATTAAAATTTATCTACAGTATTTTTAATTTTTTTTTCTAACCCATTCAGGAAATAATTTATGTTCGATTCTTGGTATCGAGCATAAGGCCGCTACTACGATATCAAAAATATTTAAAAAAGCAGATTCAAATTCTTTAAATTCCGGAACATATTTAATTCCTGAGCCATCTACTATCAAATGTAAAACAAATCCAGGATGGCAAAAAGCAGAAAGCGTATTATAATCCTAAGTAAAAATTAAAAATAATAACAGCAAAAATTAATTAACGGAATTAGTAAATAAAATGAATTAAATTTCAATTAATTATTAAATAAACTAAAGGAGCAATTGTCATAATTCATTTCATTTCACAAAAAAAAAAAAATATTAAATTTACTAATTATTATGTTTTATTTTACGTACTTGTTCGCAGCATAAAAACTTCGTTAATTTTTCAATAGTTTTTAAGCACATTATTTGTAAATGACGACTTAAAAGTGCGTTAACAGCTTCAACAAAAGTGGAAAACCTTTTCCTTTGAATTTTTTGATCTGGTACAAAACGACGTTTACTGCCAATTACTAAAATATTTTCAACAGCCGCCATCCAACTGTAAAAATTATCATACATATATATACAAATATTCCAAAAATTATAATAAATTTTAATTATTTACATGCTTAAAAGTTCGTGTTTTCCTTGGTCAATGTGATTATTGATGATCTGCACAAATGTTGTTAATTCAACGGCGTTTTTAAGCTTCATGATTTCATCAATGTTTATTAAAGTAAATTCCCTATTTTAAAATAAATATTTTATTTTTTAATTTTCTTTATTTTGGTCGTATTGTACTTGTAATTTTTATCCCAAAGCTCTTGAATTTGCCTTAAACATGGATTAGCCACATGCAAATAATAACACAAAGTTTTTCGTGTTTTAATTAAATCCGACATTTTTGGAATTTGAACATCATTTATTTGCTTTTCTACAGCGATATTTCCACTGTCTATTAATGCTCTCTTAGCATCGCCCAACACAAAATCAACTAAAACATAAACAATACAAAATTTAACTTACAGGCTAAACTTAATTAGGCTATTAGTTATTTTACCTGTTGCTTTCTTCACCTGAAACAGGTAACTACTTTTCAACTCATTGCATAACTCTTCCAATACAGACTTAAAGCCGGTCTATAACAAATTTTTATAAAATTATCAGTTGGCATTATTTATGAGCTTTTTGTAGACGGCTGCGTACTTTTAAGTGTAGCGGAATAGTTGCCAAAATATTCTGTAGCCATTTATCGGACAATGGCGTAACATGTTTTGTGTCAATTCCATTGTGAATGTAATAGTAGTATCTCTAAAATAGACGTATTTTAATTAACATTAGTTATAAACTTCAAACAATTTCTTTTACCAAAGTCAGCCGGTCTTTAGAATTAAAAAAGGATACTTCTTGATCATCTTCATCTTTTCCATCTCGAAATCTATTACCGTATTATAAATTAATACTTTTAATTTTAAAAGTAGTAGCCTGTTTTAGCTAAGTTCATTAACGAGAGGCATTTAGAAAGCAAAACCGTTGAACTATTGAAACAAAATAATAATTGCAATAACGTCACATTTTATTGTAGGAATTTTTACTTACAATTCAACGCCTGAATCTGTCATATATTGATAGGCCTATTATTATTATGGAATAATTATTATTACAGCATGTTCATAGCGCAAACTGATAGTAGGCCCAAGGACTATTCATATACTGGACTGGCCGCTAGGTAAAATTTTGATGCTCAAAGTGTAGGCCAGGAAAGCGCCAAAGCGGCGGAAAAATG
>JAQGAZ010002108.1:0-20617 GCA_034692225.1 Polydesmus complanatus | reverse complement strand
ATTAAAAAATTCTAATTAATCAAAAAGGTTTTATTGCATTTTGAAATAAGGTACTTTTCGCTGCCCCACCCTGTATAATTTCAATTTAATTTCTTAAATACGAGTATACTGTATATTGTCAGGAATATACTTCCTTTTTAAATTTTTAAAAAAAATTTATTAATAATAACCCTCGATCGATAAACATTGTAAAAAAAAAAAAATTGACAGTTATTTTATACACAAAATAAACATTGTTCATAACATTTGAAAAGTAGCGTTGAACTTTTCCTGTCTATAACAATACCGGTAAGTGAGATGATGAGCTTTCTCAAAATAAGTCAACGACTTCCATTAGACGTGATAACAAAATCTCATATAGCATCGTTACGTCACGTCAAACGGAACCAATGAATTTAAGAACTAGAGAAACCTATAAACAAAGAGATGGTAGTAAGTGAGAGTCAGATTAGTTGTTTATTACTCTTTAAATCTTCTTGGATTATTACGAAAGAAGCGACAACGGCACTTTTTAAATAACAACTAAAAATGACAAAGTTATCAATTGACTTTAAATTGTTCTGGATTTTAGTAAGTACAGTACATCCTTTTTTAAAATATATTTTTTTTTAAATATATACATTATACAGGTATCGATAATAATTATTAAAAAATTTAAATTATAAAAACGTTCTTTTGATTTAATAGCGAGTAATGAGCAACTATAATATTATTGAAGTTAAATACTGTATTTACAAAAATGTCTGATTCTGTTTTAGTATAAGTACGTAATTATGCAAGTTGACGGTCATGCATACGGCTTTTGTGCAATTAATATTTTATCACTGTATGTGATAACTTATAAGATATTAAAACGATAGTATTTTAGTTAGTTACAGTGTAAATTTATGCTAAATTTGGATTGAGCTATGCGGGGTGCTGCTTTCAGGGTAATCTTGAATGAACCATAATATTATGATAAAAGTATTTACAGTTTTAACATAATAGATGCATTATTATCAGTGTTAAATTTTGATACCGGTACCAAAAAAACTTAAATTAAAAATAAAATGATGAAGTAAAATATTTGATCTTTTATTAATTTTTGTTATTAATGGCCCTCTTAATTTGCTTGTCAAATCTCACTTCTTAAAAGATTTGAGTAAAAGTTGGCTAATACTGTATTAATATTAAATTGATTTTAGATATATTAATTCTTTTTTGTTTGGTTTTTCAATTTGTCTTAAATTACTAATGGTTTTTGTTTTGCATTAC
Source organism: Polydesmus complanatus (assembly GCA_034692225.1). Taxonomy (NCBI): domain Eukaryota; kingdom Metazoa; phylum Arthropoda; class Diplopoda; order Polydesmida; family Polydesmidae; genus Polydesmus; species Polydesmus complanatus. The sequence goes on along the minus strand of JAQGAZ010002108.1, from coordinate 19,363 downwards.
CAATTGTCTTTGTCATGAGTCATAAGTTACTCAATGTACGTAATGAATAATTAATATTACAACGTCTTATTACAACTGATGTAATAAACAAGCGCCGAGCTTCTTTTTAAAATAAATTGATATTAGTCCCTACTAGAAAATAAAATAAATATTAATTTTCCATGATAAAAAATTTTGATATTCTAAAAACATAAAGATCCCACGATTCTGTTAGATAAAAATAAAAGCAAATAAACATGTTTCAAATCGCCCGCAAAAGTTCTTTTAAAGTTTTCAGAATTCTCGACGTCGAGTGTTCGATAATACCTATCTATACTTTTTGTGGAAAAAATAATATTATTTAGCCACTTTTTTCGAAAAATGATAAGATTTTTAACAACTTGTCGTAATTATTCTGGCGCCCCTTTTCGTTGGCGCCCGGTGAAAAATGTGGACAGTTCTTAATATCGATCGCTATTATACAATGCGCTGCAGCGTATGGGTTAAAATCAATAATAGTAATTATCGGTATTAATTATTTTATTTGATTAATTTCGTTTTTTTAAATGTTAAAATGAAAGTTTTTGCAACAGTAACATCATCAAAATGCAGGTGATAAAAGTTTTTACTTTGAGTTCAAAAAATGTAGTAACTGATTTTAATCGTAGATTTAATCCAAGTGTAGGCGTGCAATACGGTACTTGTACTTGGTTGTTAAACTTTGCAAGTTTTCTACATTCGTTCACCTTTAGCTCATCCTTCAAGAAAAAACTAGTTTAAAAAAAAAAAAAAAAAGTTTTACAAGATTTGTAAGCGTGAGGTTAGTTCAGAGGTCGTGCATGTGACCAGCGCGCACAAAATATAAATTAAAATTTCGGATATCCACTTAATCGAAATTAAATTCTTTTTCACTGTTCATTGACCTAAACAAAGTTATATTAAAAAAGATTAATATATAAATATCCAAAAAACTCTTTATTACTCAAATATTTCACTAAATAATAATAATAAAAAAGCTATTTAAAAGGAAAATATTGTGCAGCATAATTATTTTAACTTTGGTTTTTCCTAAGTAATTATTAATGTTAATTTAACTTAATTAACGCGAATAATAATTGTGCTAAAACATTATTTTATTTTCACTATAAAATTTGTGCATAAATTTGAGAGGGTCAATAAATTACTAAGCGACTTTATAATATACTGTATAGGCCTACATGTACTGTATTGTTAGACATTGGTAATTATGGTTTTAGTTTCCATTCATAAATTCATTAAAACGTTCACCTTTAACTATAGAGGTTATCTATAGTGAAGTTTTGATTTAAATCCACAATGCAACAATTAAATGTGAATAGGAGGATGATAATGGGTTGAAAAGAGGAAGTCGAACTAATCAGATTTTCCTACGTTAGTTCAGTGGCACTAATTTCTGACTTTATTTCGCAAATGATTTACCCATCATAGAAATAATTTTATCAAAAATTTTAATTAATCTATATTTTCAGGTTTTATTAGCAGCTATGCAATGCGAAGCAAAAAAAGAAGATATGAAAAAAACACCGCCAAAAGTCTCACTTCCTTTAATTAAAATAGTGAAAAGCATTCTAAAAGAAAGAAAATCGTCGAATAAAGTTATTTACCTTCCTACAAGTATGTTATCTCTAATGCCCCCTTCCAAATACATGCAAGGAATGTTCAATTACAATAGCGGCGGTGCTGAGAAAAATAATACCGATACGACGCAGGGTTACGTTGGTGAGGAAAACAACCGATTAAAAGAGAACCAAAAAAATAATGACTACGATGGAGCAAATGAAAACGAATACGAACAAAGTGTTTTTCAATATAGTGAAAATGGCAAAACAAATTATGGAGCGAGTGAAGAGAATCATCAGCAAGAAAACGGCGGATACGATGAAAATCAAGAAATTGTTCAAGATGTAGGAGAAGGAAATAATTACGAGAACGTTGAATCTTACGATGAAAATGAAAATTATGGTGATGGCGATAACAGTATATATGATGAGAGTTTAGAAAATGGCAATAGTGACTATAAAGAAGGCAACCACGGGGATAACAATAGCAATTATGGAGAAGACAATAGTAACTACGACGCTAACAATAACAATGATGGAGAAGGTAATAGCAACTATGGGAGTAGTAATGGGAACAGTGGCGAAAGCAATAGTAACAGTGGCGAAAGCAATAGCAACTATGGGAATAGCAATAGCAACTATGGGAATAGCAATAGCAACTATGGGAATAGCAATAGCAACAATGGGAATAGCAATAGCAACTATGGGAATGATAATAATAACTATAACAACAACGGCAACGGTGAATCTGGTAATACTTATAATAATGCTAATGATGGATCCAATAATAATTACAAAAATGCAGGCTCAAATAACTACAAAAATCAAAATAGCAATAAAGATATTGAACATTGGGCTTTAGTTCGATCTAACTATGTCCATCAACAGCCAATAGACAACAAATACTTTGATACACTTTATAGGGGATTTGTCATCAAATTTTTGATGAACAAATATAAATTTAAATCGACGCTTCCTTATCAATAAGAGAACGACATGCATTGTTTTACAGCCCCAATCGACTCTCATGGTTGTACGAAATTGATGAAAAACAAAAATAATAATTAAGTTATGCATTAAAATGCTTTACAGTTTAATTGTATATAAAATATTTGCCAAATATTTTGTTGTTTCGTTGTTGTTGTCCCAAACTTTTTAAATTTTTTTTTTATTAAGAAATAAACTTTGTTGATAATATTTTTACAGTATGGTATGCCAAATTTTACACATGTACGAGATAACAAACGTTATCAAATTTTAATAAAAAAATCCTCTAATATCTATTCAGACTTTGGGAAAATTTTTATAAAATATTTCTATTTACACCGTCGGCATAATAGGTCATTAACCCGTATCAGCTTAATTAAAAATAAGCCTTACAAAACGTTGATAGGCACATTTCCATAAAATCAGAAAACTCAAAATAATTTTTATGGAAAGCGTTATAATTAGTATTAATTACCATTATTTAACGCATTGAGCCATAACTTAATTCAATTGTAAAAACTTATAATTTGTAAAAATTGATAGACCAAGTAAATGGCTATTGTCCGCTGAACCGCTTTACATGTAATAATAGATATATTATTACCCTCGTCGAATTTCTCAATCCTAAGTTATGCAAATTTTCTAAATAATATAATTATTTGCTAATTGCCGCTTAATACAGCAATTGTTATTAAAGTTAATTAACACCGCATGTTAATAATAATATTTTTAAATGATTGAAATTATACAATGAAAAATTATAGATTTTTTTACACTGGTTTCTTAAAAATTTCAAAAAGTTACAAATAAAAGCCATATTGAATTGTAAAACCGTTATTTATAAAATGACAGCTGGCAAACTTAATAATTATTAAATACCCACAATTTTACTATTTCGTCAAAAAAATTGCTTTACTGTATGCAAATATAAAACCTTTGCACTTTTTGAAACAATTTTTTTAAAGTATTCTTTAGCTTCCAATGAATAGGCACACAGTGTATAATTATAATACCGGTAAAATTGTGAAAATAATGTACTCGTAGTATAAACAATTTAAGATACAATAACTATACAGTAGAATATAGAATAAAATGTTAAACTTGTTACCGATAATGAATGTATTATGACAGAAAACTAATGCAGAAGAGGAATGTATAAAAAAATCACATTAAAAATTCGTTTTTTTAAAAAAAATTAAGTAGTTGGACGGATTTACTTAAGTTTTTTCTAATAAATTGGTCTCAAATAATACTTGCAAGAGCATTAATTGATAAAAAAAAATGTTGATCACATCAAAATAAACAACATACTGTTATTGGCACACAAACCATAATAATTATTGTTCCCCTACACAAACCAATTTTTAAGAAATAACACTGACGATATTCCCCACGCTAAAGGAAGTTTGCGTATCTGCTACAGTAATCAGTTTACAGCTGTCATCCATGGCAAGTGCAGCGTCTCTCAAAACCTTTCCAAAATAATCATTTTCCAAACTTAAATCCCAAAAAAAAAGTTAAAAATGATAATACTTTTAAATGGTCCTCCATTTCTTTCAGGGATTCTCGGATCCAATCGAAAATAGTAACTTGACAGACGGATCGAGTGACGAGCGTCAAATGTGTAACGGATAATACCAGCGCTGTAGTTCTGTCACCGGTTTAATATAAATAAGTATCAAACAATATTTCTTTAAAATAAAACTAAAAATTTGAACCTGGCTTCTAAAAGTCGAGGATCGAGTGGTGGATACATAGATCTTACTACGTCGTCCACTCGAGGACTAATGCGTTTGGCAACTTCAATAATATCCCAAAGGCGTTTTTGTGGCTGATGCTGGACGTTACCCATTGTCATGGCTACTAAACGTTCAGTTAATTGATGGCAAATTTTTAAAATTGTTAAACAATGTGGAATTAGCCCCCTAAACAACGTGTGAATAATACATCAACTTAAATACATTTGAACATTGTTACTGTATTATTTTTTTATAATTATATAAATTACGTTGCGTCGTCTATCCATTGATTGTCGTCTAATATTCTCTCAATGTCCGGATGAAGACAAACGTCGTCCAGTTCAACGTCGTTAATATCATCACGCCCATTAATTAGATGAATATCAGGTCTTAATACAGATAAACACAACAATTAGGCATTTTACGTCATACGTATCAAAACAAACATTAATTTAATAATTATATCCCATTCTTCAATTAATGACATGACTAAGCTAACAAGAAACTAAAACTGATCACAAATAATTATGGATTATTGTAATTAAAGTATTTCTAAGAATGTTACCTTGATTCAGCCAATTGAAGTTGTGTCAAAAAATCAGGTTTGTGGTAGTAACGATGTCTGCAAACGAGAATTAAAGCTATTAAGGAACCCACAAATACGGTTGCCAGTACTGCTATGGCTACTACTACAACTAATTCCATTCTCCATAAATATATTGAAGAAATAATTCTTACAATTTTATATTGAAATATTATTACTATTTCATTAGTACGCGTTGGATCAACAAGTAGTCAGATGAACTTAAAATCCAAGGTTAATCACCAGGTGGCGCTAGCCCGCTAAATTCAAACGCTTTTAACTTTCAAAAACTTTCAAAAACTTTGTGATAAAACTTTTAAAAATACAGTACACCAAAGTTTTCCTCTAAATCTAGTAAAAAAAATTATGATTTTGCAAGTTAACTTGTGTTGCAAAAAAAACAGCCAATTTAATTTGAAATTTTGTTTAATGCTTTCCAATTAATATAAACACATTTTTTATTTTTTCAATTTTCTTGAAATATAAACCTGCATACTGAAAAATTGCAATTTTATATCTTGTAATCAATTTACTTTTTTCTTTACGTAATCGAGTTTAACTTATAAAACAATTTAAATTTAAATATTTTTAAAATTAATAAAAAAAAAGCATGAAAACTTTTGTCTTCTCATGGGAGGCATATACCGTAAAGTTGTCATACAGTATTATAGTAGTTATAGTGTCAACTAAAAAAAAAATAATTATTATTATTATTATAGAAAGAAAAAGAATTTCCTTATTAGCCCTATATTAATAATAAATTATTACACTTAAATAATTATTTTAACCTTTGAATCCTTAGAAAATGTTTTTAAACGTTTATCAAATTCAAGTTGTTGGTTTCGAAATTCAGCTGTTACTTTCTTCAATTCAATAACCTAAACAAGATGCATTTTTTATGTTAGAGTATTTCAATAAATTGTAATAAAAAAACTCAGTACTGTATAATATAAAATGTAACCTGCGGCTCTAATAAATTATTTAAAGTTTCTATTTCGTTACGTTGTTGCTGCAAATTGTGCTGGCTAGATTCATAATCTTGTTTAACCTCTTCAATTTTTGACTTATTTGAAAATTCAACTGCAAAATAACAAGATAAATAAAATAAATAAATTACTCACTAATTTTGTTCAATAAAAATTACCTTTTAATTTGTTTATTTCTTCTAATACGCCATTATTTATTTTAATTTTTGCGTTTAACGATTCTATTTCAGTTAAAAATCGCTTCAATAATTCGTCACATTCTTCCTGAAAAGTGTTATTTAGCAGCATAAAAATTAAAAAACTTAACTAACATTTTTACGTTTTTTATCTCTTTTAAACGTTTTATCTCTTCATCTTTCGTTTCTAAAACCAATTGTTCCTTAATGACGTAAAATAAAATTGAGAATATAAACACTAATTTCAGCGGAAATAATTTTTACCTGCAATCGCTTGGATTGATTGCTTAATCTTTCTTCTTGTAATTTAGTTTGGGTCTCTTCTAATTTTTGTTTTATTTCAATCATGTCATGTTTTAGATTTTCGTCGTTTCCATCAACTGTTAAATGGCGTCGTTGAACATGAAACTGAAGATATGTTTGATTTAAAAAATATTTCGGACAATAAAAACACTAATAAAAATTAACATTATAATAAATAAAGGAAATTATTTAAAAATTATATAATTGTTATACTTTAACTTGAATTGTATTTTCTGGGATTTTTTCGAGTGTTTTTGGCTTTTTTTTCGTGCTCGATCTTTTTTTAAAATCATCTTCAAATTGCTTTTATTAATTTGAATGAAATAATTAAGCATAAACGATTTTAATTTAAATCAAATCTAAATTACCGTACCTTTTTCACGTCATTTAATTCTTTTTCTAAAATAGAAATTGTTTCTGTCAAGCATTCTTGAGAATACTAAAAATAAATACCAGTAATTAACTTAAACAATTAAAACTAAACTCATAATATATATAAGCCTACCATTAAATATTGAATGATCAATTGTGAAAGTCTAAATAATTTTGCAAAGTTTTGATCAATATTGGATAACTAATTTAATTAAGAAAATTAATTTGTTACCGTATTAATTTTCAAAAAAGCAAAAATCATAAATAAATATTTTAAAATATAGGCCTACCTCTGCTTCAATATTACAAAACGTAACATTTGCCGTGTTCTTCTGTAATGTAGTTATATCCACTTCTTTAGCAACTTTATCAACATCGACAGATGCTATACCACAACAATATAATAATTTAATGTTGACAGATGCTCAATATAAACCATACCAGTAGGCCTACATGTACGTAGTACAGAATGCATACCTAGCTGTTTCCAGTCAATTCTTTCATATCGTTCCCGAAAAGTGAACCCAAAGGTTTTAGAAAATCCCATTTTTAGTAATAACTACAATTTTAAATCAAAAAATTATATTTTTCTACGAAAGATATTCAAAACTACAAGTAGTCCACCAAACCCATCCTTGAAATAATAAATTCGAAATTGACGAAACAATGTAACCATAGCAACCGCGAGATTGCGGTGACATCACGGAGATGATTACGATTTTCGACCAATCAGAAAATCCCACGATCTGCAATAGCAGACGACCCTCTTTTCCTTGCTACACGTCGAGTTTGTGAAGGAAGAAAGTCCAAAAAATAGTGAAACGCCTCTGGTTAACCTGATAATCATAATGGAGACACTGAGATAAGCACAGAAAATTTAATAGTTTATTAGAACTAAATGAAACGCAAATAATAAATTGTAATTGGTACTAATGAACGACATCAATCATGTCTGTATATTCATCTTTTTGCCTATTTTTATTAGCTTTAGATTTGGATTTACCTGGTAAGTTTATTTTTTACTCTTTTAATTGGCATTCTTTAAATTAAAAGATGTTGCTAAACTTGGTGAAATCAAATCTAATTGCAGTGATAGATAGCAGTAATCCAGTTGATGCGGAGAGACATTTAAGTTTGGGAATCGAATTGACATCAAAGGGTCAATTTGGTGAAGCTTTATCACATTTTCACGCTGCAGTGGGTACGTTGAAAAATAAGAAGTTTAAAAGCAGGAGTAAAGATAAAATAATTTTTTATGACAATTACTATGTTTTTGCAGATTCGGATCCAAATAATTATTTAACTTATTATCGAAGAGCTACCGTATTTTTAGCTTTGGGAAAATCAAAATCGGCTTTACCTGATTTAGAATCTGTAATTCGGTTAAAACCAGATTTTACAGCGGTATAATATTAAATTTAAATCTTAAAAATATTCCATGTATTACAGTAACCAATTGTTTTGCAGGCATTACTTCAAAAAGGAAATATATTATTGAAACAGGGACAATTGGACCATGCTCACATGAGCTTTGAGGCTGTGGTATGTTTTGATTTTTAAGTTTTCTTTTTAACATAAAAAAAATATATGATTTATTTTTTTGTATATGCTCAGTTAAGAAAAGAACCCGACAACCCTGAAGCTTTACAACAATATTCTGTTATTGATCCAATCAAACGAGATGTTGAACTAGCTTTTCAGTTGTTTGAAATGGGTAATTACGAAGGAGCTATTGAAAATCTAGCAAAACCTATGGAAATGTGTCCCTGGGACCCCAATTTAAGAGAATTACGTTCAGAATGTTATTTGGCTATCGGAGATTCCTTAAAGGCAGTATACGATCTAAAATTCGTAGCCAAATTAAAAGGAGATAGCACAGAAGCTCATCACAAACTTAGTATGCTTCATTATCAATTAGGAGAAGCTGAAGAAAGTTTGACGTAAATATTTTTTACAAGAAAAGAAATATTTTAATGCTTAACATATATATTTTTGTAATTTGTAGAGAGATTCGAGAATGTTTAAAGCTAGATCCAGACAGTAAATTATGTTTTCCTCATTATAAAAAGGTGAAGAAATTAGCCGCTGCTTTAGTAGCTGCAAAAGAAGGTGCTGAAGCTCAACAGTACCATGACTGTGTAGAAAAAGCACAAGCTGCGGCCAAAATAGAACCATCACAAGCGGCATTTACACTTCTCATAAACACTCTCCTTTGTCAATGTCTACCAAAAGTGAGAAATTTTTAATCGCTGATTTTAAGAATATGAAATTAAAATCTAAATTAACTCATTTATAGGCTGGATCTGCTCCTGAGGGCATTGAAGCATGCGATGCTGCTTTGGCTCTAGATGAAGATGTTAATTTGTTATGCAACAGAGCTGAAGCGCACATTGCCAACGATGATTTTGACGCCGGTAAATAAATAAAAAAAATATCCACGAAAAATTAAAGTCAATATAATATTTTTTTTTTTAGCTATTCAAGATTATCAAAAAGCGCTACAATTGGAAGAAGGAGCTTCTTGCGCTCAAAATGGAATTAAGCAAGCGCAGAAATTGCAAAAGCAGTCGCAAAAAAGAGATTACTATAAAATACTAGGAGTTAAAAGAACGGCCACTAAAGCCGAGATCAGCAAAGCGTATCGAAAGATGGCCCAAAAGTGGCATCCAGATAGTTTTGATGGTGATGAGAAAAAGAAAGCGGAAAAAAATTTTATCGATATAGCGGCTGCCAAAGAAGTTCTCACAGACCCAGGTAATTGTTATAAACCCAATTTCAGTTTAATGGAAGCGATTTTCAATATTATTTTTTCCCACCAGAAAAACGACAAAAATTTGATCAAGGAGAAGATCCATTAGATCCTGAGTCACAGGCTGGTCAAAACTTCAATCCTTTCGGACAAGGTTTTCATCATTTTGGAGGGGGGCAAGGAGGGCCATTTCAATTTCGGTTTCATTTCAATTAGTTTTTAAATCTTTATTAAATTGTGTACAAAAACAAGAATTGCTTCATAGCGCTGTTTATATTAAAATTGTATAAAATTATTTGCCAGTTATGAAGACTTTCTGAAGTGTTTCAAAAAGTTTTAATAATTTATTAAAATTTATGATTTGATTTTCAAAACCAAATTAGCTAAAACTAGTCTTCCTAGTTAAGTCAGTTTTTTCATCTGCTAAAAGACTCGATTCCTCATACAGCGATACGTAGGTTAAAGCGGCCGCAGGGGAATGAGAGAAAAAATGTTTTAAAAAAAAAATAATTTAAATAATTTAAAAAAAAATAATTCATCGAACTATTAGATTATTTTAGTTCCATGACAGAAGAACGACGATGAAAAAATGGTGAAGTGTTATTTGGCCCATTTTTGGAATGTAGTAAAGAGGAGTCGCCCTCTTTTCATTCCGCCGATTATATTTCTGTCAATTTTTTATTTCTTTATCCCTTGCTAACTGGTCTCTCCTCCGTCTCACGGAAAGCTTAATAATACTGTAAATACGTTTCAGCATTTATATATTAATATTCAATATGTTACCAGTATTTTAAGCGGTAGGGCCTACTCTATTTTTAACTTTACATACCGGTAATATTTTTTAATACACTAAAAAAATTCATAAATCACATTGCTATAATATTAATACTGTCATAAGAAATTTCAAATGCTATTTTTACTGGTTAATATTAATTAAAATATAAATTTGAGATATCCTAACACGTAATTCTTAAAAAAAAAATTGGAAAGTTCAACGCGCGATAAATGATGCTAAAGGTATCATTATACAATGTCAATACATTCAGTTCCCATTGCAGTGTTAAGTAAAAACGCCAAAGGTTTCTGACCTTTATTGGCTATCGTATTTATTCAATCGTTTTTATTATTTTGTTGCTTCGATTGGCGATTGCCATTATACCTTTGTATTATTATTATTATAATAGGTTTTTGACGATACCATAAATCTTTCTAACTTTCTTTCCACTTAATAACTTTGAAATTACATTTTTTTAAATAATTTATTCATATTTTACCTACGCATTCCCATTTTTTTTCCACAAATAATAATAGTGCTGTATATAACAAATGCAATATATAAATTAATCTCATAGAATGGACTAAACTGCAATATATTAAACTACATTTAATAATCGTTGATTGTCACAACTACATGTAATTGTCTAGACAAATCATTACTAATTTAATGCAATGCCATTCTTAAAATCAAATTCAAACTTTTACCAGTTAATAATATAATAGGGATTAACTTAACACCCATCCGCGAATTTTTTGGGGAAACGACACTTCGCACTATCCCGAGAAATACTTGTCCCTTACACCGCATTTGAAAGAGTCAATTTAAATGTTTATTTGGCTAAAAAACAACAACTAAAGGAGATGATATTTTGCTTATAAAAACCCTGCGATGTTTCAAGTTTAAACACTTTGATCACATTTTTACATGTGCAGCACCTTAGCTATTTCGTCAATTCTTACTGAAAATATGACGTTCTACAAATATCTTCTGTCATGCTTTTTATACACCATTATGATGTCAGCAGCGTTATCTCAGGTAAGATTCAAAATATAATTTTACCTAATAAAATTAGATATATAATAATTATAGATACAATGTAATGTACCTATTTTAAAGTATTTATGATTAAAGCAAACGTATTCAAATGCTTGCCAAGTTAATTTAATTAATTTGATCACAAAACAGGATGGCATATTTCTAAATGAACCGGTAAAAGAAAATCCATTTTCTATCTACCCATTTTTCCACAACATTACTGGTCAAAGCTCTCTTGTTGAATCTGGTACTTCTATCGATTCACACGAGCATTCAAAACCAAACTTTTTTAAAGAATCCAGTTCTGTCGAAGAAAACCAAAACTCTCAACCATGTTCTCAAAGAAACAAACGAGATCCTCAAAAAATAGCACCAACGGTTCAACCAAACGCGGCTGTTCAAACACCTGACCCCGGTGTAGAAAGAATAATAAAAAATGAATCACACACAATAAAGCCCATACAACAAACGTCAGTTGAGAGCGTTACCACATCGCCCAGGGCCAATACCACTACGCTTTCCTATTCTACGTCTTCACTTGACAAGTCATCACCAGAAGCAGTGACGAAAATTCCACGACGTTTGTTGAGTTGGCTAATTAGGAGCACACCCGCTGTCACATCTACCAGAAAGCCCTTCATTTTTCGACTTCCAATAAGACGAACAACGCCTTCTATCAGAGTCTCGACATTCACTGTAGACTTGCTACGTGATAATAGTACTACAGAAGAATCAACAACCACGAATTAAATATTTCGCGCAAAGTAAACTACCGCATTAAAGTGTTGGGGGAATGTTTTAAAATTAACTTTTTCACAAAATAAAAATGATGCTAAATGCACATTTCCATTGTGATTTTTTTTAAAAAGAAAGTGTCAATGTTAATCAACATTCTTATAATCATTTTCTTTACACTTAGATAAAATATTAAAAACAACGGTTAACTTACCTAAAATCTGCATTTATATAGATAAATGTTTTTCTTTATATCTGCGTTGGCCATCTATATTTGCAAATAAAAATAATTGTATTACAAAGTTAATTAATGAAACAATTATATTTTTTATATTTATGAAGCATTTTAGAAAAAATTAGTTTAAATAAATAAGTTAACAATTTGAATAAAAGATAAATTAATAATTTTGAAACAAATAAATTTAACACCAAACGAATAACAAAATTCCGGTAACATTAATAAATTTTGAAAAACTTGAATTGTCAATAAATTTTGAAAAGCTTAAATTAACAATAAATAATTTTTGAGAAGCTTGAATTAACAACAAAAATTGTTACTTTGAATTTCTTATGTAAAACCTAATTTTTCTATTAAAAATTTAAAATTAAAACCTTCTCTTGAAGTTGTTGTGTGCCACATCAATAAGGTCTGATGAACAATTGCATCTGGAGTATTTTCATTCAACTAGAAAATTAAATTGTAATACTTTAAAATAAATAAACAAAGCATTTAAAAATTGGACAAATCGTTAATGCCAAGTGATTTTTAGGCAGATTTATAGGCGAAATGTAAGATTTTGCAAACAATCTTATGTCAAGCCCACAACAATACTAGAAAATGAATTTTAAATATAAACGACATTTATGAAATTTGTCCAACTTAAAATTAATAAATTTAAACATTCAAGCAAATTTCAAACTTATAAAAAAAAAATAAATAAATAAAACATGAAATTACTTTGGAAATATATTCCAGAAAATCTGTCCAATAATCTCGATCATCCTCAAGCCAATACATGCAATCTTCGTCTTTGATTTTAATATTTGAAATATTTGTTTCTACTTTAGAACTAGAAGAGTCTAATCGTTTATCAGCGTCAAATTCTGCATCTGTTCCAGCTTTTAACATACTTAATTTATAACCATAACCTTCAACGAAGATGCTGAAACAATTTTTACTTGCATGTTCTTGAATTTCATTGGCGTTCTCAAGTTCTGGACTAGAAGAGCTAATTTCTAAGTTGCGAATATCTGGCTTCTTAAATTGACTAAACCAATAACATAACACAGAGATAGCCGCAAAAATCAAAATTCTGTTTGATCCAGATATTATTTTATCCCAAATTCTAAAAATAAAACATATTAAAATTTTATAAGACGTTCATTTTTTATACACCAACTCAAATTTTAACCTAACTAACGCTTGAGGATGAAGGGTTCCAGCGAAACAACGATTAAACCATTCCGTTAATGGCAAACGATCTAGGATCTTAAGACGCTGTAAATGTTCTTTGACCTCTGGTTCGTATTCATCAAGAAAATGAATAAATAGATCTTGCTATAAAGTAAAATATACTATAATTCAGTATTATAATTTTTTTAAAAAAACAAACATACAAACCAAATTCGCTTGATTATTTCTTAATTTTTTTAAATGATTGGCAAATTTTTTCATCAAGTAAAACGCTTGAAATTCCAAATCTGTCATTTTAATCATGGCGGCAGATATCACCATAAAATCTTTCTTTTCAAATCCTGGCAACTGTAGTACAATAATTAATATAAGAAATCATATTTATATTAATTTAATTATTATTAGGTTCTACACCAAACTTACCTCATCGCGATTGCCCCACAAATAATCCGCATCTGATAAACCATAATAGACAAAAATCTTCCAAAATTTTTCGGAGATGAGAGTGTCAGGAGATATTCCTCTCAAAGCTCTGTCAAACAAGCGCTTATTATAGTAACAAAATTAATTTTAAAAAAAATTATTAAAATAACTAACAAGTTTGTCCGAACTCGGGAGTCGTATCGCTGTCGAAACTGATCTCTCAAAAACTCTTGATCATTGCTATACCCTGGTAGCAAGTCTAGAATAGCACGAAAAGTTTATAAATTTGAATCTTATAAATGAGACATAATTATTATTTTAATCTTTAGAGTGCCAATTTATATTATTAATTTAATTTATTACCGCCTTTAGATGCACTCTTATACTGTATTTATTTTTATAGTAGGCTTACCTAACAACACTTCCCATATAAACATTCGACTGGCGTGTGGGAAAGAATACTTCATTCCAAAATGAGATAATTTTTCTTTATCGATGGGATGTTCATCTAGAATGGTTTTTATCGTCATTTTTTCCTCAACTCCAATATTACCAACTTTATCATAAAATTGATTCCGAATTCTTTTCCCGCTGTTGTCACTCATCTTCGAAAGTTTGAATCGCTAAACGCTTGTTAAACTGTGGTTCTCACTGGCGACACGGGGAACGCTCCCTCCTCAACCTCGCAGCGAATGGACTGTGAGCCGATCACCTGATCACCGCGTCATTTTTCACGAAAATTTGGAAATGAAATTTGAAAACTGTAACTCATAAAGTTTAAAGTTTATGTTTGTAATACAATAATTATTCAAATAAAAATACTGAATTATAAGATAATAAAAATCGTCCTTGAAATTTACCGTTTTCGCAAGACTTTGAAGAAGTAGCCTACATAAGTTATTATTATTCTTCATGCGGGCGATTTCTTTTATATTAAATTTAATTAATTTTCTATAGTAAATGCCCCCCCAAAAAAAAAACAATAAAAAAATACATGTACTCTGAAACCGAAATTACTATTCGATTTCTTATACCGGTAACAGCGCTTTTTTAAAATCTTTTCCAAAAGCGAAACCTTTTGCATTTTAACACAAAAAAAAGTTAAATATTTAAGTTTTAAATATTCAAAAATAAAATTGGAATAAAAATACGGTACATGTATTTAAGAAGGTCCGTCCGCTTAAAAGATTAATGTCATGAGAAATAATAAAAAAAATCATGATAAAAAGGAGTAAAATACTTTCTTGCGACGGTGTAAACCGGTAGTGCTGATTGAATGGGCCAGTTTTAATGTCTAATAGATTACCGATACCGTAATAATATTATTTAAAAAAAAAAAAAAATTTTTACAGTGGCGATCATATACAAAAATTTAATAAATAACATAAACAGTAAATAATAATTATTATACTTCATAAATTTAATAAATTTAGAAAATCACAAAAATCATCTTCAAAGTGGTATTCCTGTGGTATTCAGCCTAATGTAGGCCAATCAAGAATAATTTTATGGATGGCAATTGCTATAAAATGTGTCCTCATTCAATTTATTAATTAAATTCAACTAAACTGCTGTTCAACTTAAATTTTTCACGGAATTTATGTTACAGTATAATTATTTTTAATTAACCATGAGCATTAACAATTTGTTGATTTAGTAATTAATTTACTATATAAAATTTCCTGAGGGTTCATATATATAGCTAAATTTAATTTTAAGTTATAAATGTATAAAAATAAAAAAAACATCAGAAAACAATCACAACCAAAACAAGATTAAAACTTAGTCTCCAAGATTTGAACGATAACCATACTGATTGTCATTTAAAAAGTAGTCAGTTTTATCCAGAATTTCTTTAAGAAATAAATCTATAAAAAAATACAGTATATTAATACGGCAATAACTTGACCTAAAAAAAATTAAATCAGAATTCTTTCAACCTTCGTGTATATGCATTGGTCCAGCATTTCCACCGTATTCTTCAGGTAAAAGATCGTTGGGAATTCTGTCACGTATCGATGCCCAATCAGATCCGTAAAAATGAACCTAATGTGAAGAAAAAAATTGTAACTTCACATTAAAAAAGTAAATACATTTACATATACGAGAATAATTTACCCTTTTCCTCATTTTCTGAGTTAAAAAAGGATGGATTAATCGCCAGAGAGCATAGCTAATAAAATTAGCGTTGATAACGTGAATATCTGTAATCCTAACGGGCATAGATAACTAAAAAAAATTATTAATAAATTTTAAACAAATGTATAAAATTAACACTAACATAAAAGCTGTTGATGCAATCTTTGGCGACTAGAGGTGAAAGCATACGAATGAATAACCAAGTTGGAAAACGCTCGAAATCTATGATCCAAATGATACCATTCAACTGGCAATTTTGACGCCTCAGTGCCATTTCCAAAATTACACTATGCATGGTTGCATAGATGTCAAAATTATTAAGATTTGGTCCAATGCTTAAAATAACCAATAAAATATTATAAAATAATTTGCCGTCACTTATTAAGCCAAATATTTGTATTTGGCATCAAGTAAAAATATAAACCACAATTTTTTTTTTCCAAAAATATCTTTAAATAAAATTTACAAACACTAACATTCAAATGCAAATAAAATATTTTAAACAAACTTTTTTTTTAGCAATCTAAAACTTATTGTGCCGTTCAAGTATTAAATTAAAAATATAATTTTATAAAAACAAATCTATTGCAAAAAGTTTGTTAAAAGTTTATTTATTTTTTTAAATGTAAACATATACCGGTATTTGAAATTTGATCTTACTGTGAAGTTCTAGAAATTACAATACCCTGTTGATGGAATTCTCTATTCTTTAATACCGTAGTAATTCTTTAAAAAAAAAAAATTATTTGATCGATTTAATTAAAGAATAATTTTATTTATAAAACAGGACTCACTTTAATTTAGCGACAGATAGCATTCGTTCATCCGTAAGATCACGATTAGCCCACCATTTCGATATCCTCCGTCGAGTTTCATAATACATGGTGATTTTTCTCTTAGTTCTCTCAAGATCATATTTGCAACCACGAAGGAATTTAACAATAAAATCTTCGTCTGCATTAACAAAAAATATAGTTGCAGGTTAGCAACATTCAGAAAAATTATACAGTAGAACATTCAAACAATAGCCTACTGTATCACTGAAGTACGATATTCTCAATAAAACGAAATAATATTAATTGTAAGAAAGTTACAGCTGAAAATAAATTCAATGGAAAGCCCAAAATTCATTACAGTAGACTATTTTAATTAAAACATTCAGTTAAACAAAAAATGTTTTTTTTAGGTTTAATGGGGAAAATATATTTAATACAAAAAACTTTCAAACATAACTGATCAAAAATCTATCATTCTCTTATTATTATAAAATAGGGTGATATTTTATAATTATTTATTCCAGTGTTTGTTGTAATATTTGTAATTTCATTAAATAAATTTTAAGTATTTTTCAATTTAAAAAAATTTAACCGGACGCTTCACCGCATAATTCCCGAAATAATATAAAAATAATTAATACCGTATGCAAATTAACGGCTAAAATAATTTTTTTTTTAAAAAAAAAACTACCTGTTCTTCCATAAAATTCTTCATTATTTAAAATCCAAGTTCTTAACACATCCACAAATTCAGACTCTTTCCGATCGTCAATCTTTTCCCGCTCGGTGATGGTCGAAATCTCCGCCGCGGATGACAAAGGTAGCTCGGCCAACATTCTCAACCTTCCGCACAGTATTGCGAGCCAACGACCTCTGCAATCTTGGAACTAATCCCTCTTTAGGTCAGTTAAAGAAAATTGATGAAAACAATTTGAAAGAATGCCAGCTGAGGTTTTTTGCTCACCGGTAGAGAAATAAAAAAAAAAAATGTAAGTTTCTTTATTTTTTTTTTTGTTAATGCTCGTAACTATTTTTTAAGTGGTCTTCTCCTCTCCTCCATCCGTATCGAGGTTATTAGAATACGAACGGCGTTTCAACGACTTTTCCGAAGTCAATGTAACTTCTCCCAACCAAACACCTCTCATTTTTAGGACAAACACCCGCAGAGAAAGGTCAATTGAAGGTTTGAGGAATAACTCTTCCTAGTAAACCTGACCATTATTTTTGACCGAAATATCTTTTCAATGTAATAACAAAGCAATTTTACTACACGCGCAACAGTTTAAAACTTTTGATATCATTTAAATGAAAAATCAACAACTCGATCTCATAAAATGCTTTTGTTAAGCTAAACAAACTATTTAATATCTATTAATTATTATATGCCTTTTAAAACGGATTTTCTAAATTAAATGCAAATAGTTTATGCTTTATAATTTATTAAGAATAATTCAAACGTTACACAAAAGAGATAGAAAAAAAAATGAAATAAATAAAAAACAAACTTAAGCACTTTTTTCTATTATGTAAAAATAATTATTATAAGTACATGTACTGGTATCCTCTTAAGCACAAGTTGAAAAAAATTACAGTTTTTTAAAAGAATTAATCTAACTTATAATAATAAACAAATAAAAAGTTTATAAAAAATGAAATAAACCTATTTAACAATAATTCTACAATTCTGCAATAATTATTTGGAAACCGATATTGGATATTTTTTTGAATAGTAACACCCATGTAACGCAATTTTTCTTTTGTGTAGCAGTGTTTCTTATTTACAAAAATATTTATTTAAGTATACAGTACTGTATATTCAAAGTTTGAATTTAATTTTACTGCTGTGATTCACATCGTGCCGGATTAAAGAACTTCTACTGTATTCTAAAAAAAAAATTAAGCATTTGACAGATTCTAATATTCATTATTATTTTTAACAAATCTTTTTTTAAACTTGTTGCAAAAATGAATTTCAATAAAAAATAAGAAATCGTAAAAATCCTTGCTTTTCAAATACAGTACTGTATATATAATTTAAATTATGAATTTAGAATTTATTAATAAACATAATTATTAAATAATAGTTTCTACTATTAATTTTTAAAAAAAGTACCGGTATGTAATAATGTTACGGCTTTTCATGAAAACTAAAATTTCCGAAATTGATTCAACAAAATGATAAAATCTAAACAAAATTAATATTTCCAATCAAAACTCATTTGAAAAAATTGTTTACAAAAACTATTTACGGTGATAGTTCGGTTAGTCCTAATTACATGTGGTCTTATCGTAAAGTGAAAAATAGAAATGAATAATTCGTTAATTTAAAATTTATTATAAAATTATTTGTATATACATGTAGGCTATATAACGTATAAATGAGAATGTCATTAATTTGTCTGTAAATTATTTTCAATTTCATAAAAAATTTTAAATTTATTCGTTTAACCAATCATAGAATTATTATGTAGCCTACCTACTGTATAGAGATGGCAAATAAATTTCAGTATTCTAGTACACCTAATTCTGTTTTTACACGGGGGAATGGTTCCTGAAAAACGCGTGTAAAAGAAAATCGTGCAAAAAAATAC
>JAQGAZ010002107.1:0-20637 GCA_034692225.1 Polydesmus complanatus | reverse complement strand
CCCCCCCCCCCCCCCGGTGCATGTTGCAAGAAAAACATTTCTCTAATCAAATTGTTATTTGTCAATATTTTTTTTTGCGCTTTATGTAATATTATTATTTGCTTTCATCATCATCATGGTTTAACAAACTGAGATCAGTGATTTCCGCGCTGTGGAAACGTTAAATCTGCTTTATTAATACAGTACAGTGCATAGTGATAGCGTGGGAAGCTTTTTATTGAAATTTTCCTCAAAATAACATTATTACCGGTATTTAAGATTTTATCTAATTTTAATCTGTTATTAGAGACGATGTATTTTGCTCGTCAAACAATAATTATTTTTCTATAAATTCTCTTTCTCGACATTTTTCGCGTTTTTGATTTCAGTGTTTACGTGAAATTAGAAACTTGCTTCGAATTTCCGACTCTTTAAGAGTATTTCCGTCTGATAAAAATAAAAAAAAATAAATAAGAAACTTGCTATTTGATTTATTACGTGTTTATACGCCGTTCATTACGCGCGCTCATCTTACCGGAAGTTTACGCTACGATTAAAATTTTGTAATATTTTTAGCAATACTGGTAATAATTAATTTTAATTTTAGTCGGTGCCTGTCGAGTTAAGCTTCCTAGAGGCCAGAAGCAAAAGGATTTTTTGGGCTCCCTTTGTTGGCGCTTTTTGCCTTTTTCACCACCAACAGATCTGTAATGTTGGTTCAAAATTAATGGGTCATTTCACTGGTTTATCGCTCTTCAATTTTAAATAACGAATTATTTTAAAAACCGTGCAAATTTTTATTTGTTGTTGGCAAATGCAAGAAGCAAGCAGCCCTTCAAAAATGCCCTAGACATTAATTTGCCTCGACCATGAATTGGCGGTGTTCTCCAGTTATCGTTGGTTAAACGCTTGTGTCGTGTTAAATTATCATTAGTATTACAATGGAAACCGTAATTAAGTGCGCGATTTCTGTATGATTTATTAAGGCAATTAAAGAGCGCATTTGTAGAGTGTAAAAAGGCAGCAGCAGCAGCCACATTAAGCAAAGAATAAGAAGCTGAACAGAGCGAAAGGCAAGTGGGAGAGAGTGAAAGGAAGGAGTTAATAATTCGGAATTGGGATTTTCTTTTCTTTTTCTTTTGAAGGGGAAAAGCTCGTTCGATCCTCATTTATCAGACGTCGAACAAGAGTAGGCGTGGTTTCGACATTTTACCAATGGCAGCTCTTCATGGTCGAGGTGAATGACTCTCTCTCTCTATCCCTCTCAGCTAACTCCCCCGCAACTAAATACACCGAGGGGATAATAATTAATTATCAGTAGAGATCGACTTTTGCTCTGATTAGCATTATTAACATGGCGCTTGAAGCACGTTCGTTTCGTTTGTTTTAAAAGTAAAAGAGAGATAGAGTGAGAGTGATAGAGCGAGAACGAGAGTGTTTTAAGGTGTGGGTGGGTTTTGTCTTTCGTTCGATCTCTAGTAATTTTATACCTCTTAACCTGAATAGATTAAGACAAACTATTTTTAGTAATTGGGTGGTCGGCTCAATTCAGACGAAGAAGTCAATGAAATCGGAGATTTACGAGATGATTATGCAGATGGGATTTGAGGGTAGTGAGCTTTACAGTAGATGAGTTTAAAAATAAAAACTAGTTTAGTGGAACTAGATTCGAGAAGATAAATTTATGTAACTTAATAGATACGTCAAATTGTTTTCTCGAGCTTTATTATAATATTTATTTCTGGCTCGAGATGGAATGTTGTGATAAAAATTTCGTTGGTACCGTTTTATGCTTGTTTCCCAGTTTGTTAGCCTATTGGGATAAAATCTGTTTGTTGAATTTCGCAGAAGATTTCTTAAATCAAGATTTAATGTCTAAATATTGATTTAAAGTTTGGTTTGGTTTGGTAGATTTTAAATTTCCGTTAAAAAAAAAACTCATATAAAGATTTAGTTGAAATTACTTTTGTAAACAAGATTAAGTTAAAACTGCTCTTTGAATCAAGATTCAGTTACAACTTTTTTTTTCAAACTATATTTAATTAAAACTAGCTTTTATAGCAAATATCTAGTAAATAAAAACAAGATCTGATTTTTTTTTTAAACTTTTATTTAATCTATTTTATGGAAGCCTCAACGTCGATTTTCTCAAATCGTATTACCGTTTACTTGCTTTCCGTCGGACTTTTGAAGCAAGTTTCAATCGATGAAACTAGTTCCACATTTCGCTATAAACGCAATAAGACTTGATAAAAAAATTTACTTTATTTTCGTTTATATTTATTTGACTCTGTGGATCTTACTCTAAAGACTTCTTGTTTTAATCATCATCTCGATTATTTGAAAACTAACAAAATTTCAATATTTTGTAGCCACTCAAAAACGGGTTAAATTAAAAAAAAAATTTGTGACTAAATCTACAGTATAATACTGTAACATAAATAAAAAAAAATTTTTATTTTTTTCATTTTAACTTTTCAGATAAATAAATAAAAAAGAAAAAAAAATGTGACGAAAAAAATTAAAAAATATTTGTTTACCAAAAAAAAAAAAAAGATAAATATTAATAGTATCAACTTCTGTCACATCCTGAATGGAGAGGGAGAGATTTAAGGTGATTGTACTTCGGAGAAAGTAAATAAAGAGATATGAGGAGATGGGGGAGGGGGAAGAAATAAACCGAAAATAAAAAAAGGGGGGGGGGAGTTAAAACGAGGTGTTAAAATTTACATAAATAAGCGGTGTGAGAATTCTCATTAATTATGTAGTCTCCTCTTCAACGCACACCACTGTTGCTCCTAACCAAAATTATAAATAAATATCCCGGTGTGTGTGTATGTGTGTGGAAGAGTGAGGTGTATGACTGCGTGTGCGTGACGTCAACGCGAGGAGAGGGGGGGGGGATGAGGAGTGATGAGAATGAGAGACGTGTTTTATTAGACTGGAGGTGGATTTTCATTCATAAAAATAGCCCCGCACCTCATCTCTCTCTCTCTCTGAGCATCATTCTGCTTTGCTGACTCGTTGCTTGTGGGTGGTAAATAAAGTGATGGAGATTGCGAGAGAGGAGGGAAGGGGGAGGGAGGAAGAAGGAAGTGAATTGCCGGTTGGGATAAGAGAAAAGGGTTGATTGAACTTTAGCTAAGACTCTTGGAGTTAACGTGGAAGAAGATGATAAAGTAGTGTCTGCGTTCACATAACTTTTCTGACAATTTTTTTTTTTCTTTTCTTTATTTATTTTATGTATAAAACGTAAAACTCATTAGGTGATTTTTTTTTCTTTGATCCGGAAATTGAGTTAAGTTATACAAGTAAAAATATAAGTAATTTATGGTTGGGTTAAGGATTTATGGCTTTATATTATACAGTTGGCGTTTATTTATTAGATTTTTTTTTTTTTGGTAGAGTTTAGTTGAGTTACTTTTTTATTTGGTTTAAAAATAGTATAATATTTTCTAAGAAAAAATAAAAATTTAAGTTGGGTGTAGAATGATTGTGTGATTTATGCCAGTGCTGGTTTTTGGGTCATAAACCTTGAAAATCTAAAAAAAAAAAATTTTTTTTTTGATAACTTACTTGTTTGTAATTTAATAAAAGACAAAAAAATGTCAATTTTCTGGCTTTTGGGAATTTAATTTGTGGTTATTTTATTCAGAAAAAATTTTTTTTTATTATTTTTTTTTTTTGGTTTGGTTTTATGGGCTATGGGAATATGGAATTTTTTTTTGTGTTATTTAATATTGTAGAATTTGTGCTTTTTAAGCTTTAACTAGAGTTTAGTCTTGTACTTTAGCAAAAGAAAATGAATTTTATAACTATAATTTTTAATACATTTTAATCTTAAAAAATCTAATCTTCTAAAAAAAATGTTATTAGTTTTTAGGTTTAGAAACTTTAAAATTTAAATTTTGAGTTAAAAATCATTTATGCATTAAAATCATTTATGATTTTAAAATTTAAATTATTTATTTTTAAATATTTTAACATTAAATGTTTTTATTGTGATTTTAAAGATTGTAAAAATTTATTTTAAAACTTTGTTTTGGTATTTTTAAACTTTATTTATGGAGTTTTAAAGATTCTAGAACTTTTCAATTCAGATATGTACTGTATTACGATTTTGTGATTTTGAGATTTTTGCACTTAGTTGGAATTTTAGTTCTTATTTTTTTAACTTTTAAGAATCCAGTTTAATGGCAAGTTATTATTGAATTTTAATTTGATAATCAGTTTGACTTACGGTATTAAAATTGCTTTCATTTCAATTTTTAATCTTCAAATTCTTATACATCAGCGAATAACTTCCGGTTAACATTAAAAATATTTATCTTATCAAACATACTGTATATACTAATACTAGAATTTCAGAAAAATGAATTTTTCTTGTTTACCAAATTAAAAAAAAAAACATTCAACTTTTTGACTTTTATTAAATACAGTAATTAAGTAAAATTTGATATCGATGTCATCAATACTGAGAAGATAAACAAAATTATAACAATAAAAAAAATATATCAAATTTTGTTTTATTTGTTAAAAAATAACCTTCTCAATAAATTCACACAATAGAAACAGAAACATCCGGTATTATTTTTCTATATTCAATATTTTGTATTTATTCGACGGAACGGAAAGTTTATTTATTACATCAAAACATTCTATTGAATTTTCTATACTTTTATTTACCAAAAAAAAAAGAATGTTATTACTTTAAAGGAGGAGAGGAAGAGGGCGCCACCGACATATGTTTTCTTACACGAAATTCTGCTGATTATTTCTCTCTTCCGCTTATTCCACTAGAGACTTCTTTTTTTCTCTCTCTCTCTTCGTTTAAAATGAGATAAATCTCCATGCTGTGACGTCAGGGCCATTGACCTTCCATCTCGGCGTTTGCTTTTTTTTTCTTTCTCTCTTCCTTATCTCCTTCTCTCTCTCTTCACAACATACGTACGTATAACGTTGAGGACATTGACGCGAATGCACCCGGAGTCAGGAAAAACATCGATGACGTCGTTGCTCTTCTACTTACACTAGTAAAGTTGTGCTCCTGGTGGTGGCGGTGGTTGCTCGATGTAACAATTCGTTACGCGATGTGAGATTATGCCCGCATCTCTCTCCTTCTCCATCCTTCTGCCTGCCTTTTTCCATCTCCATCGTTCTGTCTTTCTCCATCAACCGCGCTTCTTCATCTTTTGCTACTCAATCTTCTATTTATTCTTCGCTTCAAAGAATATCTTTCTTCACAATTCAAGAAAAAAAATTTATTCTGAGGAATAAAAATAAAAAAATAAAATATATAAAAATGATGATTTTTTGATCAACATGTTTCCGGATTTTTGCATTTTCTTTTTTTTTTTTATTCCTTACGTATGTTTTTCTATTGATTTTTTTTTATTATTATTATTTTCGTTGTGTTTAAAAAAATAAGATTTTGAAAGGGGTGAATCAAACAATATGAAAGAAAATTATGCGGTATGATAAGCTCGGCTGATTTTTCAAAATTAGAATTCTCGATTTGGAATTAATTTATTTAAATGACTTTATTCGAAAACGTCGTTTTTTCTGTTTGGAAAATATTAATAATTGAGATATAGAGGGAAAAATTATTCTAAAGGGTTTTTATTGTTGGAGAATTCAAATATTTTTTAATAAATATTTATTAAACCGCAAATAAATATTATTGTTCCTAGATGTTTGTATGAAGTGGAGCATGGTAATGACGTCATAACAGAGAATTCGTATGACGAAATTTAACGCCATATATTAATCGATTGATTTCAACATAGTTTTGGTTAATTTGGTAAATTAACGATGATTTGTAAAGCTCGGCAAGAATTATTAAAATAGGTTATATACAGTACATTAGATTTTTTTTTTTTTGAAAACAAACGTTGAAAAGGTCGTTGGGTAAAGTTAATCGCGATCGAACTAATTCGATTATGTTTTATCTATTTTTAGAACAACAACAACAACAATTTTCATTCATTAAAACACTTTTTAAGCAGCGAGACTAAAATAAACTCATTTAGTACGTGAGCGCAATTAAAATACAGCGTGTTTCCAACACTTGAGCTATTTTGGTTTTGACATTTTTTAAGGCGCAACAAACGAAACAAAAGCCCTAGGCGCAACTCTTGTTTTACAACAATCAAAGACTCGCTAATTATTATTTCTATAAGCTAAGTTTTTAAGGGATTATTTTTCGATGTACACGTAAGTTAAATTTTGTTCCCTCCACTTTATTGGCTTTAAAGCCTGGGCTATTGAAGAAGTGCGCCAACGTATAAAGCTGTCGTATAGTGAGGGAGGCATATTGAGTGGGTCCGTGTATATAGAGTTTGCATTAAGCAAAATTTAAGTCGTTATTTTAACTCAAAGAAAAAAAATAATAATGGACTTATCTGGTTATTGCTATTCAATTTTTTTTATAATATTTTTATTTTAATTTATTACCGGTACAATAAAAAAAATTAATTACAGTATATAAAAAAAAAAGCATATAAAATTGGGTATTTCTACGAAAATGTAATCTTGAATAATTAGTTTTTATCAAATTTATTACATTTTTATATTGAACTGAACATATAATAATATTTTATGCAAATGAAATCTGATGATAAATTGAAGAAGAAAAAAGCTCATTTTTCACTTTCTTTCCTACATTTTTTCCCCCTTTATTATTTATTATTTAATATGAAATCAAAGTCATTCAACCTCAAAAAGTTTATTTTCTCTCCCCCTTCCTCTCCTATCTCCACCCACAAATTGGCTTCATAATCGCTGATGTTTTCAATCAATAAAAAAATCATAAAAAAAGTCAAAAGAAAACGATAATAATACAGTAAGATGGAGTTTGAACGTGCTTTGCATTACTAATTAATACCATATTATATTTAACGCTAACGTAAACACGAGGAGAGAGAGTATTGAGATTCGCAATCTCTCTTCAAATTAAAGTCACGTCAATGCTTTCGATGATGAATGGGGCGGGGACTTAAGTCGTAAGAGGTTGAGAGAGAGAGAGCGGGGGTTGGAGGGGGGCACTCAACTTTCGCACTCGGGCTTTTCATTTTCAAAATTATTTTCCTATTGTTTGCTATAATTTCGAAGATGATCAATCATTGCGCGAGAGAGAGAGAGAGAGAGAGAGAGAGAGAGAGAGTGAAGGTGTGGGTTGCGCCATACCTAACGAAAAACTACCTCTTTCTCTGCGCAAACACTTGTTAAGCTGGAAATTAACGACATATTGTGTTTAGTTAGCTTTTCTAACGTCGTCGACCTCTCTGCTGCTGCTGCCGTTTATTATTATATTTTAATCTATTATTTTTAGTTTTTAAAAAGCGCTCTCTTACAAACATTTTCGTCGTAACCATTGAAGAAAAAGCTAATAATAATGACGGAGTGTCATCGACAGGAAGTGCAAATTTGAACCGAGCGGGAAATTATAATGATATAGGAAGCGACAATTTTTTTTGAATGTTTCGGCATCTTAGTTATTAGAATTTTTGTCGCGGAAATTAATATCTATATTCTTGTTTATTTTGCTCATTAGAGAAATTATTTATAGCAATAAAACGAAGTTAAGAGAGGAGTTGGTTGGCTTTTTTTTTGTTGCGAGTTGATTAAGAAATGCTTGAAAAATTTCGACTAGGAATTTCCGTAAATAATCGGGAATTTTGGTGGTTAATGCTTAGTTTTTTGAACGAGTTTTTAGCTGTGAAAACCTAAACTGAGATTCAGCTACATTTCAACGCTTAGCTGTCAGTTGAGTAATGTCTATTCGAAGACTTTATCCTGAATGTTTAAGTGAATCCAACGGTTTTGAAAACCGGTGTTATTACCGGCACATTAAAACCGGTTTTTACGGTTTGCATTGTCTGGTATGGGAAATAGTAGTTCAATTAATTTGAGATCAACGTAAAATCCGAATTGAAATAAAAGCAGATTGTACTGGGTGGCAACGGAAACTTGGAAATT
Organism: Polydesmus complanatus; assembly: GCA_034692225.1. Taxonomy (NCBI): domain Eukaryota; kingdom Metazoa; phylum Arthropoda; class Diplopoda; order Polydesmida; family Polydesmidae; genus Polydesmus; species Polydesmus complanatus. Next base: position 12,681 of record JAQGAZ010002107.1, on the reverse strand, counting down.
ATTTCTTAAAAGAATTTTTTTTTTTTTTTTGTGTATTAGAATTTTGATTAGCCAGAAAACTCGTTTAATTTCATTATTTTGCGATTCTCGAAATTTCGTTTGTATTGAAATTTAATTAGACGTAGCGTTTATTGACTCTCGCCTACTCCACTATCTCTCTATTAGAAAAACAGTGCACACAGTTCGGATAAAACTTTTAAAAATTTACTGAGCATGCGCAGTTGCTGCGAGGATGAAGCAGCTGGAATTTCTTCTCCAGATAATCAATTAGTAATTTGAGATGAAACCGTTTGAAAAGTTTTCGAATATCTTTTTTTATTTATTTTTTTTTTATTCAAGCAGAAGAAAAAAAACCTTGAACGATAAATATGAGAAATTAATTGATTCGTCGATAATTAAAAGTTTAGAGAGATACGTTTTAACGCTAATCATAAGGAAAAGTAAAATAACGTAATATTAGGGACTTTGCGTTCTCTAAACTCGTTTAATACGTTGTAACGTTACGTTGCACTTGTATTTATTAGTAAACCATATGCGCAATAAGTAAAATAGCACTTCTTATCCTCCTTTAAATGAGCATTTTTAACCCCTTTTCATAATTATTATGGTGCAAAAAAAAAAAAAAGATTTAAATCCGGCTGCTGCATACAAATCGCATGTTTACAATGCACATTTCACTCATTCACCTCTTAACGCATTGGGAAAATAAGACTAGTGGGGAAAAACAAATAGTTAAGCGTGGATTAAGTAAAACTAGATCAGTGGGTGATCAACATAATATAGAAATGAAAAGTCGGCTTTGATAATGATTTTCCGTGCCTTTAGGGTCAAAGTATTTCAAACAACGATTTCCTATTGTTTATTTTTGTGTAAATGTCTGCGCATAAATGAGTCGAGTGTTTGTATTGGCGCCTTCGTTGTTGGTGCAACTATTATAATATTTAGACTACGAGTAGATTTTTCCTTTTCGCAATTTTCCAAATGCGTTTTTCCATAGACGAAGCGCAATATTTTAAAAAGGAATTTCTTTAACCTATAATTTAATTATGAATTTAGGTTCATGCTTATCATTTAAAATTCAAAGTTAATAATAATATAGCGGTACGCAAAAATTTAGCACACGATATTTGATTCTAAAAATAAAAAAAATATTACAACAAAAGAATTTGCATTGAGATTAATTTTGAATAAAATTAAAATAGACAAGATTGAAAGTATTAATAATAATCGATAATAATAAACGAACTAAAAAGTTGTTTACGGTTAAAAATAAAAACGATAAACAACTTTATTATGTAAATTTTTTTTGATTTAACGATAGTTTAACGATAAAATAATTTTTTTTCACAGTGGGTGGCTCTTATATTTTAAATAATTTTAAATAAAACTACATCTTTTTGTCTATCAAAATAATATTAAGTATAAAACCAGATTTTCAGTTCTATCAAAACAAGTTTTAAATAAAGCCAAACCTTTCTGACTATCAAAATTAGATTCAAATAGAAATTAGAATCAAATAGAAATTAAGTTTTTTTTTTGTTTATGAAAACGAGATTTAGATAAAACTAGATCTTCTGTTCTTTCAAACGCAGATTTATTTAAAAGTACGATTTTATAAACTACATACGAAAAGATACTTCCGGATGATTACACAATAATAATTATTTGTTTGCTTATATGATTATATCATCGGTTTCTATTTTAATGAAACAAACAAGCGGAAACGGAAGCAAATTCAAACCCTAATCTTAAATCTTTCCTATATTTTGTAGGTCAAATCACAATCGTCGTCCGTTTTACTTTTACCTTGAACTATAACATCATTAATATTATTTTTTCGCCCAAAAAAAATTATTATAAAGAAAAATGCTCAACTTTCACTTTTTTTTATCCGGGAAAAGAATCGGGGGGAAATGTAGAACGCGGCGAGTGTGTTATTTGAGCGCATGCGCGGCCGGGGAACAAGGTCAAATTGGAAAGTGTTTGCTTGATTAATGATTCGCAACCCCGCTAATACAAACCACGTGTAAATAAATAAATTTAACAAGCAGAAAATTTTATTCATAACTTTTAATTTTTTTTTATTATTATAATTTTTAAAAAGCTATTTCTATTAAAACTCGTTATATCGTAAATCGATATAATATTATAAAGCTCGTAAAAGAAGAGTAGTCGAGCGTGTCCGGGAACCTTGTTCAACGACAAAATAATAATTATTATTATTGTCGATACGTTTTGATTTTAATGATCAAATATTTTCCATTATTTATGAACAACGTCGGACAACAACAACGACATTATTTATTTATATGCACCGTAGATATAAAAAAATATAAAAATTAAAATGTTTAAAAAAAAAAAAATCATGGCAACGATTGACACAAATTATTTTTCGGAAAACCATTACTGCATTCATTAATATGATTTATTATAAACATTTTCGCTGTTCGGGTTATAAATAAATAAATGAAGAAAAAAATGTTAACTTTTGAGATTTCCAAATTAATAAAAAAAATAATATGATTATTTATCACTGAATAAATAATTGACAATGTTTCATTTTTTTTTTTTTTTTAATTTAATTTTTATTGGCGGAAATAAAAAACTTAAATAAATTGCTTGAAATAGTCTTACTTTTAATATTTACTGTACCGTGATTTTTTTTGTCTTTCTTCAGATTAACAATTTAATTTTTTTATTTATATTATTGTTATCATGACAATAAAATTGAAATTAGTACCATTACCGATGAAATTATTAAGTACATGTACAACAGAGTTCACTGTATGACAAAATGCAGTGTATAACGAAATTGTCGATACAACGAAATCCACCGTATAACAAAATTCAATGCAATGTACTGTACTACAAAATATGATGACGAAATTATCGATATAACGAAATTCAATTTATGACAAATTTTAATGTACAAAATTTTACAGTGCAAAATTAATTACTATTAAAGCTGGACAAAGTTTATTTTCCATGTATATTCGAGTTACAACAAAGTTTAATGTAGGCCTACATGTAGCAACGAAATTAGTGATACTTATCATACTGTACGAAATCAACTGTAGGACAAAAATCAGTGCAAAACAAAATTTCTATCGCAACGAAACTCTCAATACAACGAAATTATTAATGCAGCGAAATTCGCATTACAACGAAATTTATTTTACATGTAGGTTTACAGCAGAATAAAATGTAGTACATGTACTGGTATACTGTACAACGAAATACACTTTAAACGCTTTTTTCGGTACAAAATTAACTATCGATACAACGAAATTTACTATTTTAATGAATACCCCGAATTCACTTTACAACGAAATAAAGTTATCGATACAACGAAATTTTCAAATTAATAAATTCTCACCTTCGTGTTATTGGCTGGACAAATAGCCTAGTATTTTAATTGCTTTACGACCCGTTTAGTTTAAATTATATCAGTAAGCGTAAATATTGTCCCTTCCGGCATCCAAAAAAAAGTAGCAAATTGCTATATGATATTTTTTTTTTTGTTGAAAGAATATAAGAGCGAGCTATGAGAAAATACGAAAGAATTAATTTTATTAAGTGTTGCGAATGTCATAAAACTGTAGGGGAGAAAAAAATATTCCTTGTAGGTTGTAAAATTAATTAAAGAACCGAAAATTCCGTCTAATAAATATCTCAAAAACGTTATTAGTATCTATTCTTAAAATGTTTTTAAAAAAAAAAAAAAAATAATATGCGTGAGTAAATTTTTGGGGAAAACTAATTTTTTTTAATACTGTTATAATTTTAAATGCCGTAAAAAAATTTTTAACGAATATTAGCAGTAAAAAAATTGAATTGGAAATTTTGTAAATGCGATTTTTTTCTCAAGAGTTTCAATGAGTTTAAAAAAAAACGTTTTGTTGTAGTAATTATTATTTCTCAAAAGGATCTCACACTTCTTTTTTTTTTTTTTTGTGTCTAAATAAGCATTTATTTTGTACAAAGTTGCATTGTTTATTGCAACTCATTTTTTAAGAAATTATTTAGCGCTTATTTGGAGGAATTATAGATATGACTTGGTAAAATTATTAGTAAAAAAGAATGTCATTAACAACGACGTTTTAACGAGGACCTTTTTTGGGAATTAAACCCGTATAAGGAAAAATTATTTGTGTTTTTATAAATTAATTTTTAGAATAATTTATTGGTCAAAAAAAGTTACTATAACAAAAGTTTTAAGCAATGTTATTAATATTTAATTACCGGTATCGTAGATAATGGAGTTTTAGGTAACAGTTTTTGAATTGACATAAGGAAACGTCATTGTAGCGCAGTTTTAGGTGGCATATTTTGGAACTTGAAATGGCAACTTGGAACTTGAAATGGCTCTTATTTATTGGAATTAAAAGTACCTTAGGCAAATGGCTTTATAATTTTTGAAATAATTTTATAAATAAACGTAATTATAACGAAGTTTCGAGGCAGATTTTTTTGGAGGAGTTATCTGAGTGCATGTAAATGTTTTGTTGCATTTTCAATATAGGCTTATTGATATATCTTAGCACTTAATAAAATAAATATAGAATTTTTTTTTCATTTAAAAATAACTTAAAATTCTAAATTTTGAAGTATTCGATCAATAAATGCAAAGATGTGTAATAATATCTTCCGCCTAAATAATTAATTAATTCGCACATATGCGCTTAGAAAAAGCGTCTGGCAATATATTCTATTCTATTCTCTCGTCGTTGACCTAATTCCTAAATTAAATTAAAACTGATCAAAGCCGCGTAAATTGTAAATAATTTTGACTAAGTTAGTTAACCTAAATATAAATTATATATATATATTTTTTTTTTAATTTTTTGAAAAATGATTTGAAACCTTGAAAGATGTATTCGAATTTCCGACCAATCCGAAGACAGGATTATTTATATAAAAAAAAAAGATGGTTCGAGATTTATTTATTTTCGCTCAAAATCACTGTGAAAATATTTGAGCTTGGAAAACACAGTGGGAAAAAAATGTAATAAAGTTGGGAATGAATGTAGGGCCTAATTGTATGGAAAGTAATTATTTTGGAGCAACAATTCCCCATAGCAACAACAGACTCATCTTCTCTCTTCGTCCTCTATCTCTCACTATGTCTCGTACTTGACTTTGTTTTTGGGTTAAAAGGACTGAAACAATGCGAAGCTCAAGGGTAAATCCATTTCAAACACGCTTTAAAGTACTAATCTCAGCAACCACATTAAACATATACCCGCTGAAATTATAAAAATAAAGCTTTTAATAATAATTATTATTATTTTTTTAATTAAGTCCTTTTTATTTTGTTATGTCACCGGAAGATTTGACTCGTTATACCGTGCGAGTAGGCCTATACACATTTTTTTTGAGAAGTTGAGATTTATTGAATTTTGTTTAAGATTTTTTTTTTGATTTTAATTAGAATAACCGACTTTATTTTTTTACGATAAAAAAAAAATCAAATTTTAAGTCGTAAATTTAAATCCAACAAAATCTTGTTTTTATCGTAAAACTCACTTTTTTGTTACGAATGAAACGAGACAAAAATATCGACTTTTTAAATTGAGTAAAAGTCACTTAATCTAGATTAAATTTGGTTTAATCTAGATTCTAGAACACCGAAATTTGAGTGAAGTATAAATCTAGATTTACTTTAAAAATTCTCGTTTTACGAGCTCTCACTTTCTTATAACTTCATTAAAACTTCTATTTCGAGACCACCGTTTTGACCGACTGAAAGTAGCCTTCAAATGGAAGTGGTCTTAAAATAGAATTTTTTTTTTTTTAAAGCAGATTTTATTTTTATGTTACCGGATATTAAAATTGTTAATTTTCTGGCTCGACACTTTTTGACTAGAAACTAAGCATTAGAACCGCATCTATTTAACTTTGCCCTTCAAAGTTCACTCACATAAATTATGTGTGAGTGCGCATCATCTCAATGGTCTTGAAATAGAGACCTCCGTTGAAATTGGGTGGTCACGGTCTTAAAAGTGCCGTATAACAGGTGGTCCACTACCAGAGGGGCATTAACCTGGAAAAATCGGAAGGGGCGTATTTGAGAAGGGTCTCGAAGCAGAGGCGGTCTTCAATTGGAGGTGATTTTGCCTAAAGGTTTTAATTATAATCTGGTAAATTATACGATCATCTTTTTAGAAATCGGATTTAATCAAATCTTGTTTAGAGAAAATGTAATTTCTGATTTGTACATTTTAGTTAAATGCAGATTTCTGTTTTAAATCGGATAAAAAAAAAAAAAAGAAACCTTATCTCCATTATTTCGATTGTAATCATTTAATAGCGCAAAGCGATAGAGAAAGAATTCATTTTCACGCTCTGTCGAACACACGACGGCATATTATATAGATTTTTTTTTCTTCCGCCGCGTCAAAATTTCCCTGCCGCCTGCGCACTACGTAGTATAGCATCGGCGGCACATTTTGTAGGCGGAGAATAGCGTTGGCTGCGGCGTGAATCGTAAATGAGTCCGTGTGATTTCCTTATGATAAAAAAAAAAAAAGCTCCGCGCATGCGCTTCAAAAGCGGAAAGTGCATCGGGGAAGCGAGTAATGTAAAAGGAAAAGTGCATTTTTTCTCACTCTCTCTTTCCGTGCATTTAAATTCCGTCTAGACTCGCATCAACGTTGTCATCATTATTATTGTTAAGACATCGAAGGGGTGTAGTGGGGAGTTTAGTTTATAACATCCACGTGACTATATTTCTCTACTAAGGCGCCAACTTTTACTTACTCCTACTTCATTTCCGATATCAACTCGATCGAGTGTGGACACGTGTGAATCGCGGCTTCCGTACATCTATCTCGAGCCGGGTTCAATAATTCCTTAACGACCTTCTTTTTCTTCGACTTTTATCTCTGAAATTTTTTTTTACCTGTTGTTTACATCTCTCTCGTACGAAAAGATTAGTTTTTGGTTCTTTTACTTTTATCAAAAATAGTATTGTGATATTATTATAAGTACCGGTTGAAGTTAGTTCGGACTCGTTATGCGCAGAGGAAGTAGAGTGGAGCGAGAGAATGCCGATCACTCAGTGCGAAATCACTTCTGAGTTGCAAAGTCGAAGCGTGGTGTGCGATATTTGCAGTTGTTTTACTATGTCTATTTACGTCGGATATCTCAAGGTAATAACATTTTTCACTTTAATTGGAAATTTGAGTATTTATTTGCCCCCTTTTTTGATTTGATTTGATTTGATTGAATTCTTTGTATATTTAGTTTGGGTTTTATTACTTGTAATTTGAAATGTATTATTCTTTTTAAAGTGCTTTTTTTTAAAAAAATTAATGCTTGGTTTATGAATGACGAACGTTCAGCGCGAGCTTTGAGCATTTGCTTATTGCAAAAATATACAAAACTTAGCATTAAGACATTACTCAGCTGAGGGTTCAGGTTGCGCTAGGTATCTTGTTCTATGCGTTAAAATGCAGCTGAATGCCATTTCAACGGGGTTTTCAAGCTGAAAACTTGTTCAGAAAAGATTTTAAATAATTTTATTTGTAATTTTTTTAAATTTAATTACAGTACCGGTAGGCCTACCTATTTTTTTTTTTATTTAATTGAAATTTTTTTTTTATTTAGTTGATTTTTTTATTTAAAACTGTCGACCGGAAGTAATAAAATACTAATTAAATCATTTTTTATTTTTATTTATTTATAAATAATGAATGATTTTTATTTTGCATGGGAAACAATTTTTTTTTTTATTATTATTAAAAATTTTGTTTTGAAAATTATTATTTTTTTTATTCCATGCTCTAAATAATTAATAAAATTGCGTTTTAATTAATTACTAGAAACATGCTTGTTTACACAAAAAAAAATATTATTTTTAAAAAAAAGGGAACATTTCAGATAAAAATTTAATTAAAATAAAGTTCATGATATTTTTTTTTTTTTAAATTTAAAATCAAAAAAAAAATAAATAATTAAAACCCTATTTTTAATTCAAATTCATAAATAATTAATAACTTTAAATTATATATAGGCTATTTTAAAAAATTTATAAAATAAAACACAATTTAATTGTTATAAAAAAAATAAAAAAGTTAAAATTTAAAATTTCATATTTTAAATTTTTGCGCAATTGTTTTTCTTCTCTCTAATGAATTAATTCTAAGGAAAAAAAAACGAAGAATATTTTTAATAGTAGGGGGGAAGGTGGGGGGGAGGAAAAATATGATGTAATGTAAGGCGATTATTTATTAAGTATAGTAATAATTCATTTGTGGCGGGAGCCGGAGATAGAGAGAGAGAGAGAGTGTGAGGGAGTGAAAAAACCCGGTCACCCGTCAACCTTGCTCGCTTTTAATACCCGTCTGCTGCTGTCTCTTAACGCTCTCCATCGATTTATCCCAGGTACCCATTTAAAGCTGATGAAAGCTATGTAGACCGGATCCTAACCCTACCTAGACCCCCTTTTTCCACTCAAACCTACACCTACACCTTCTCTCATACCCGGTATATTGATTTTTCCATTTTACCAAACGCACGAACCAAATTAAATCAATTTAATAATTGATGACGTGTTTCCTGTCTCTCTCTCTCGCACTCACTCTCACTCCTAATCACGCTTATGACATACGAGTATACGCCAGGGCCAAATAATAGGGCCGCCATTTGAGATTAATGGACATAGGGGGCAAGGTCTTTGACATTCCATACAACACAGCTGTTCCATCCAATCTAATAGCAAAAAAAAAAAATTTATTTTTATTGGAACTCCATCTTTTTTTTTATATACAATGCATGTACATGTATAGTATCCGGTGGCCAGTTTCAAAGTGGTATAAAACCGTATAAGCCCATTTTCCTCTTAAATATGGGCTTTTCTTAAGTTCTTTTTCTGGTTCTTACGCTTAACTCTACGCCAAGCGACGCCAAACATCGTTATTGTTTTTACTTTAGCCAATTTCATTCGCAAAGAAATAATTCTCGGTATAACGAAATTCTTAATTTAATGAAATACTGAGTATACCAAAATTTAGGCCTAACGAAAATTTTATTGAAATTCTGGGTAAGGGTATTCGAAATTCTTGGTATAACAAATTTTTCAATTTGTCGAAATTATCGGCATAACAAAGTTTTAATTTTCATGAAATTTTTAGTATAACGAATTTTTTAATTTTTGAAATTTTGGGTATCGAAATTCTCGGTATAACGAATTTTTAAATTTATTGAAGTTCTTGGTACAGCGAAATTTGTAGTTTCATGAAATTCTCTGTATAACGAATTTTTTTAATTTATTGGAATTCTCGGTATAACGAATTTTTTTAATTTATTGGAATTCTCGGTATAACGAATTTTTTTAATTTATGTATTGGAATTCTCGGTATAACGAAATTTGCAGTTTCTTGAAATTCTCTGCATAAAACGAGAGTTTTAATTTTTATGAAATTCTCGGTATAACGAAGTTCCATGTTTATTGCAAAACAGTTAAAAGCGAAATTAATTACAGTACATGACATTGTACACTGTACAGTACAGTATTCCTGTCCAGCATGTTTATCTGCAAATGGATGGATTAATGGACTTGTACAGTTTTGAAAGTGAACGCCACATAATAAAAAATAATTGTGAGAAAACTACTTTTGTGTTGTGACCTGTGATCTCACGTGAAATGAGGTTAGATAATTTATTTTTTTTGTTGTTGTTATTTTTGTTTTTATTTATTAGTAAAATTATTATTATTATCAGCAGATAACTCGTTGATTACGAATATTTTTCGCCTTTGATATATTATTATTATGGAGTTTGAGTGAAGAGTAATATTTTATTGGGTCACGGTCGTTGCTGTCATCACTCGTTGTTCCCATTACACTACTTTCTTTTTTGTGTCCGGCCAATCCAATTCTGCTCGATTCCATAGCAGATATATGGATGGATAGAGGAGAACAAAAGGGGGGGGGGGGGGAAGCTTTGTACGTGTGCTTTAGGGGGTTATTCGTTCGACGAGAATAATTGGGACCTTGAGAGAGAGAAAAAGATAGAGAAAAGGGAACGCCGAAATGGAACCATTGACGTCAGCGCCGCTTTGCTTTCGGCCTACACACACACACATAGCGTGCATAGAGTGAATGAGAAATTGCGGGAATCCTATGTATGGACTTTCCCACGGTCAACAATATTATAATATTTTACCCGAGTATCAAAAATAGTATTTTATTAATAATAATATGAAGATATGGAACGAGAAAAAATAAATCGGTTTTTTAATTCTTTTTGACGGAATTTTTTTTTTTATTTTTGGTTCATGGAAAATTACTACCGTATTGTTATTTCTATTCAAAATTAAGCGTTTAAATATCACACTCACTCTTTCAATCTCTCTTTCTTTCTTCCTCTCTCTTTCTCTCGAATAATTATTTGGTCTCTTGATAATTGGTCGAAAAGCATTGCGGTCAGTGTGTGGCGAGGAAAATGCGTAGAAAGGCCGATGGGATGATAGAAATTATTGGTTGTAATTAAGATGACATTCCGGTTAATTAAGCTAATTGTAAAAAACAAAATTTTTTGTTTTGTTAGTTTTAATTACTTTTTTTTATTTTTTATTTTATTACACTGATTAAAATTGCGGTTTATGAACTAATTTAGAAGTTGTTGTAAGAAAAATTTCCCCACTATGAAGATATCAAAATCGATTAATTAAATATAATAATTGCTTGTAGTTGAGCGAGGAGTAGGAATTGTTATATTTACAACGAAAATATAAAATATTAAAAAGGGTAAATTAACGCTTCCGGTAGTTAATACGAAAGGTCGAATCAAACTGAATGTATTACTGTACACAAGGTATCCGTGAAACCTTTTTAATAAACTAAATACTGTATTTAAAAATGTTCTTAAAGTAACGTTTTTCCGTGTGTCATTCAAATACAGGTATTTACTTTATTAAATGGATTTCATACCAATTCAGTTGAGTTTACTTTTTTTTTTACGAACACCGTGTACTGTTGGTACGCTTTTTAATTCAAGGCAAAAACAAAAAAAAATATGCAAGACAAGTTACCGGGTAATTAAAAAAATCAGGCGGGAATTTAATCAAATCAAAAGTCCATTTGATTTTAAAATATTTGCTATTGCACTCCGATGACAATAAATTGACGATTATAAAAACTTAAAAAAATAAGATTATAATAAACATGCTGCTCTAATGCTACTACTGTACGTCATTCCTCACTCTCAAACGACTCCATAAATAATATCAATAATATCAAAAGCATAATAAAAAAAAATCAAAATTCAGAAAAAAAAAATCAAAATTTAATATCTGTTTGTAAAATAATTGCATCTAATTTCGTGAGTGTCATGTTTATACGACAGGAAAGGGTAAAGAGGGTGTTTTTGTGTGTGGAGGGTGAACTGGGGGGTCGCGTGAAAGTGAACAATTAAGTCAATGCCATCTAAGGTATAAGAGAGAGCGTAGGTTTCACTCTTGAAATTATTATTAAGAATTTATTAAGTAGGAAAAAAAAAATTTTGCGAGTTAATAAATAATTTTCAATCGCTTCACATTTCGTAAATAAGGTTGTTCTATTTTGATGAATTATGTGAACGTATATTCCCCCTTTCCAACTACTGTAATAATAAAAATAAATATATGTAAAAGTTGAAGTGTCCTTAGATAAAATTACGATTAAAAAAACGGTTTTTTTTTTGTCCCTTCATCTTACAATAAAATTTATTGATACTTTATTTTCCAAGAAAGTTGAGGAAAAAAATGTAAATTCAGTACATTGACATTGAAGACATTTTTTTTATTGTTTTATTCTTAGAACTTTCGAGAACTCACAAAATTAAATTTTTATTTGAGAGAAAACTCTTTAACTCAAAGTTAATAAAAATGGAGATGTCTCGTTATTGCTTCCATCCCTTTTAATTGCTTTCTACTCTATTATTATTATTACTTAAGTCGCGTGTTTCGAGTTAAAATCAAAATCGTGTTTTCAATGAGCTCTGTACTTTTAGTACGCGTTAGGAATGAAAGTATATCGAGTGGGAGTGTTAGTATATGGAGTGGTAAGGGAGGAGGAGGGGGGGGGGGGAGGGGAAAGGTCGACGAATTACATTTATTTCCTGTTACCTCCAAAAGTACGGAAGCTTCGTACAAATCGCTTACAATTGGATTCCGTCGGAGCGAGAAGAGCTTTAGCATAATGTAAAAAGATAGAAGTGGGTGTGGTGGGGGGGGGGGGGCGAGATTTGATTTCATTGCGTATAGATGTACTGTAACTTCCTTTTAATGTTATGTTCCCAAGTTCAACGACCACACCGAACTCCATTTTCCATTTTTTCTTCTTCTGCTTCTTCCTCCTTCTCCTCTTCTCCATCTCTTTCTCATCTTCTATACTAGTACAGTAGCATCACTTTTGCTTTCTCTTTTTTTGATTGACGATTTTTCAACCATCTGATATACGGCTCGTGTTTCTTAAATGGTCTTTTTTTTTTTTTTTTTACTTCTTTTGTCGAACGGAAGTCGATAGAAAAGAAAAAGGCTTTTGATCGAAAACGTATTGAGTGATTTAAATACTGAGAGTGATGTGAGGAGGAGGGGGAGTGTGTGTGTGGTGGGGGAGGGAATAAAAGAGAATGCTTTTTATATGGTTAATGTTCTTTGACCGGGGGGGGGGAGGGGGGGGGGGGTAGGGGGGGGGG
>JAQGAZ010002106.1:0-20640 GCA_034692225.1 Polydesmus complanatus | reverse complement strand
CATGAAAGTAAGAAGCTGTGATGATTTTGTAATTAATCTCGATATTATTAAAATTTTGCTTGTACAGAAGATTTTCCTAATGGTTCCTGGTTAGGTGATGAAAATAAATCAGACATGAGAGTGAGGTGCCCAATTCCTACCAGGTATGCTGTTGTTTAACCATATATCATCGTTTTCAAAATTTTGAATTCTGGCTATAACTTATTTGTAATTTTTATAATGCTAGTAAAATTTTGCACTACTGTATACAGTATATACTAATATTTCGCTTATAAAGCAACAAACATTTAAATGTAAATGCACGTGTAAATTATCTTTAATAATTTTTTTTTTTTTTTTAAATGTTAGGGACTTGTTCTTGATAAATAAGTCGTCTGTTGTACCAGAAAAAATGGCTTTAACTCTTATGGACCATCTGTTTGATAAACAAGTTTTAGCTACTTCAAATATTTCGGGGACTGGTAAACATAATAAAAAAAAGTTGGATCCACTTATGATATGTGGAATATGGTGTAATGTATAAACTATTCAATAATTTTTAAAATTCCATATTTTAATCGTAAATTATTATTGCGTTAAGGTCACTTAAAGCACATTTTTGGAATCACCGACGAGCAATGGCATCGAATCAAGCAAAATTTGGACTCTAAATGCCGGTCTGCGTTTCGAAATAAGCGAAGACTGGAGCAATCTGAAAATGCAGTCAAACGTGTACGAATTTTCAATAAGAAATATTAAATCACTATTTAATTTTGATTATTTCAGCAAAATACACGTGTTAGTGGGTCAGATTTCGCCGTGCAAAGTGTTCTAGACTCACCGTTAACACTAAACAATTGTTCTGATAATTTACTTTTGGTATTAAATGGTGAATCGTCAAATTGTGACAGTAGTTCTTCTTTAAACAGCGAAGAAATCAATACCAGTCATTTGAACACTAATGTCTCCCTCAGTGGTAGCAAATGACAAGTTGTTGAAAACTAGCAAAACGTAAGTAGTTGATTATCTTTATTTGTATTTACTTGAACTACAGTGAATAAACGTTTCTGGGGTTGTAAAAGGAATTAAAGGTGTTCGTCAGCTCAAATCCCATTTTTTCAACTAAAAGAATGCGAGAAATTCTTTTAAACAACAAAATCAAAGCTGAAACTAATAATTAAAATTTAATTATGTTTTTATTTATTTGTAATTATCCAGTAATTTATTCAGAGGTCAGTTTATGAATGTGTTTTGTTAAGTGTTTTTGAATGCAGAGTACATTAAAAACTTATGACTGTACTGTAATTTTGTTTTATTTAATGATTTTATTAATGTTTAATGACTGATTTTTGAATTTAGAGTACCGGTGTAGTAGTTTTTTTTTTTTTTAATTATAACTGTTTTATTCTTTTACAATTTTTGGAATTGAAAGGTTTTGATGGGTGACTTTTTTTTATAGAATAATAATTAAGAGTTTTTATTAGAGTTAATTATTTACAGTTTTAACTGGTGTTTTCCACTCCCAAGCCCTTTTTAATTATTTGAACTTTTCCAAAAATGAGTTACTTAACATTAAAAAAAATTAATACCGTATGGATCTTTTGGAATTTATTAAAGTAGTTTTCTCATTTTATTTCATAAAATAATAATTTTTATAAGACTTAATTAAGTAGCAGGCGGCCTCTACACGTAAATCTACCATAGTAAAAACATTTCTTTTTTTAAACATTTTTATATTTTTGTTTTTAATTAATCTACTGTATTTGATTTTTCCCAATTTTTTCAAAGTTTCAGAAAAGATTCAGAAAATTTTAAATTAATTTCATTTTAAATGTTGTGCCAATAATTGTCGATCGCTAGATGGAGGACCGATCGATGTCGTCTGCTCCACTAAAAATGTGTGAGTTTGGCGACGGTTGTTTTTACAAAATTTTATTAATTCAAGATTTTTTGCATGTTCTTGGTAGTAATTTAATATTATATACTAAAAGTTATTAAAATTATGCAGTTCGTTTGTTAATAAAGTGAACAAGTCTGTTACGCGAAAGCAACACACCAGCTCCGGGAAAGCAAACATTTTCTCAATTTAACAAACCAAGGAAATGGAGGAACAAATAAAAGTCGAAATTTGCAAGGTGCTTTTAAACTTTCTAAAGCGTTTTGAAATTAAAAGATTTGTGATATTACAATATAATATAATAATAATTATAATGTTTCTAGTTGTTTCCCCCAGGAAGCAATGTCGTTCAGATTGAAGGTAGTTCGGAAACTTTTTCATGTCATATCAAACTCAGCATTTCCAAACGTGAGGAGTTTACAGAATGGTTAGTATGAAACTGATAATGAAAATATGAATTTAATCGTAGAATGAGTTGTAGACATTGTAAAATATGCGTTGTCATCATGTTTAATGTGTATACATTTGTGTTTTCAATATTTTCAAAAATTATCGCAACTAAATCGGCTTTTTAAGGTTGAATTACCATTCATTATTATCTGGAGTAAAATACGTGATGATGAAAACGAGTAAAGAAAAAGGATACTTGTATAACGTACGTATCAATATGTAGTGCTTGAAGGAACTTAATAGTATTTAACAATTTAACTCCTTATACGTGTTTTTTGATATGAAATTTTATTATTGCATTTTAAATTTTATGCAGGCCACGTACGGTTGTCGGCAAAATAAAAGAAAACCAAAATCTGCCGATCAACTTGCAAACTGCAAGACCACGTTACGTGTAATGATAAAAAAAATGGAACAAAATAGGTACTTATTGGGTTTCATTTGTCATAGTATCTTAATCGTTATTGATGTTAATGATTGGGGTTTTTGATTTAAAAATAGTAAAGGAAAGACCTTACTTCGACCGACTACAGTTTTTTTAAATTACTGTCATAATCATGAAATTTTTTCTGCTGAGGAGGCTAAACCAAATCTTTTAGACGAATGCGGATTTCACGAACAACTTAAAAAGGTGAACCAACATCATTTTCTAATTTTTTATGACTTATAATACAGTATATATTTTTAAAAAAAAAATTTATAGTTATTTCCAGAAAATACGGATATAGTATATGCTGTTCGTTATGGGTCTGATAAAGATTTTGTATGTCAATTGAAGGTTGATGTTTCAAGTAAAGAAGATTTCAATAAATGGTTGGAGCAGCATTCGTTACTGTCTTACGTTACTTATCGTGTAAAGAAAACAGAAGCCAAAGATAAATCACTATATAATGTAAGTTAAAAAAGCAGGAAGTAATTGACCATTAAAATAAACATGTTTATATACAAATAAACAATTTAAAAATGTACTAGTAAGTGGTAATATTTGATTAGGCATATTATAGATGTCACCACAACACATTTCCAAGGAAAGATAGCAAACCTCATCGGAAACATACAAATTGTAATGCTACGCTGCACGTAGTGATTAAAGAAAAAACAGATAACAGGTATTATATTTATGCAGTAAATTAGCCGGTTAATAATTCATTAACTATAGCAAAAAAAAAATTATAGTCAAATTTACAGAGCCAAAATCACTTTGCATCACCTTCATAATCATGAAATAATGACTACAGATGTTTTAGTTCACCGAGATCCTTCGCATGATACCCGAGAAAAGTTTTTATCATTATTTCGGAATGGCGTTGGACCAGCGCAAGCTTTTCATATTCATCACGCCGATTTAAAAGAGACCTACGATAAAGATTACAACAGCATCATGTACGACCGTCACATTTGCCCCGATAGGCAGTGGGTATATCGGTTATATTATTCGGTATATGATGAGAAACAAAGATCTACTCAATTCCAAGCAACTATTGATAACTTGAATGTGCAAATTTTTAATTTGAACAGTAGCGATATGGCGTGTGCTGAAATGAAAGTGACCGACGACAAAGAAATAGTAATCGCAATTTGCTCCCCTTTAATGAGGCGTGCGCACCTTCTAAAATCTGCCGGAGATGTTGTTTTTGTGAATAGTACAGGGAATTCAGACAGATTTAACTTTAAAGTCATGGTATTAATGTGCGATAGCGATGCCGGTGGTTTACCTTTAGGAGTGTTGTTGATGACGTCGGAAAAAGATGCGACTATCGCGGCGGCTTTATTGTTATATCAAAATATAATACCCGAAGAAGCGTTTTGCGGTCGTGGAAAAGAAGGGCCGCTGCTATTCGTAACGGATGACAGCACCAGTCAAAAAGTATGTTTGCAACATTGTTTTCCAAAAGCGAAATTCGTCCCTTGCGTTTTTCGGATGATTCAAGGTGCTTGGAAGTGGATCATGAGTAAACGTAGTGACATTCAAATAATTGATAGAATGTCATTGTTTAATATGATGATTAATATTTTCACAACTACAAACAAAGAGGAATTTTTAAAGCAATTTGGCGACTGTATTAGCAGCGAACTAGCTCAACGTTATCCATCGTTTATTAAATATTTAGAAGTGAGTCATGTAAATAAAGATAGATTAGATGATTATTTTATTTTAAATAAGGAAAGTCAAGAAGAAAGGGAAGTTGGTATTCTAGAATTGTCCGTTCGCGTATTGAAGGATTGTTCATTTAAGAAGATCAAATCTTATAATCTTTTACAATCGTTTGAATTTTTTACTGAAGGATATTCGAACTATTATGTTCATAAAGTATTAACTGCGATTGGCGTAGATAGTGAGCAAGTGCCACAGTCAGAATATATCATCAAATTTATTACCGATGATTTGGAAGTAAATTACGTTAACGAAGCGGTACTTAGCGTAACTGACAAGAAAAACAATAGCGAACATAATGTGCGAGGTGATTTGTTACTTTGCGACTGTTACGTTGGAGTGTGCTGCAATCCTTGTAAACATCAAGAAGCTGTTATTAAATTTTCAGAAGAGAATTTCCCAAACAAGTGTTCTGATGCGAAAATGCGTCTGTGCTTACATCAGATAGCCACTGGAGAACTTCTCGAAGATGAAGAATTATTAAATTCTTTAGAAACTTACGATTTGAACCAAGAAAATTTAGTTTTAATTTTGACTAATGAACCGTACGAAGATTTTGAATCGATTGAAGCAATGGAGGAAGTAGCTGAGGATGTTCTAGCCGTGGAAGAAACTTTAGACGAAGAAAGTTTTTGGACAGAAATGAACCGTTTTAGTGATAAACTTTTACCTTTATTTCGAAATAATCCAAGGAAAATGATGGTTGCTTGGAAAAACTTTTCCGATAAGATATACAACATCAACGATGAATCTGAATTGATTTCTTTATTTGAAAGTATGAACGAACAAATTAAGTGATGTACGTGATTATTGTTTTTAATAATAATATTTATTCAATTTTTTTTGATTATTATTTAACTGTTCTTGAATTTCAAAATCATGAATTAAAAAGTTTATTGAGATCTTAATTATTACTGGTATGAATTTTATCAAACCTTTTAATAATAGTTATTGCCTATAATAATAGTAATAAAATAAAGGAATGACATTTATTTTGAAATCCCATTTCTCTTGACCAACATAATTTTTTCTGAAAAGTTTAAAGGTTTCTAACGTTAAGGTTTCTATGCAAATATACTTAGGTAAAAAAATAAAATAACTCACCAAAAATTAATATTAAGAGGCGCAATTACTTAAATTAAAACCAGTATTCTTTTAAAATTAATGACATTACAAATAAGATTTTAAAAAATTTGTCATGGCAATTAGCTACCCATTCAAGCTGTCATTGTTTTGCTCCATACAGTATTATTATTTTAATAATAATTTATTGCCATAATTATTATACAGAATAATTATAATTTTAAATATTGCGGGCTCAAACGTGAAATGTATGTTGTGCCAATCCATCGCTAGATGGAAGAGTCGCATGCAATATTATTCTGTTAACTTTTACCTGTAAGCCTACCTACCATACGAAAAGGACATGAGAATTAAATCTGAAGCTCAGAAATAGGTAAATTAGAGAATAACAATCAATTATTTCAGCACAATGTCAATGTTTTATAAGTGTTTATTTTGTCGGTTTAATGTATTGCGTTTAATGCATAAAATATTTACTTACAGGGCTTTTCTGGGGTACCGGCATGCAGCGCAAAAGATGCAACTGATTTTGGTTTTATTTTCTTGAAAAATATTGCGGCATTTTATAGGTAAAATATACTTACTATTTTAATTTTGAAATTATGTTTTCTAATTTATTTTTAAACTATATTAGACGAATTCAATGATAAATAATACAATTATGGCTGCTGCGTTGTTTCGCGTGTCTCGTCTTGGGTCGTCCGGTTCCATTCGCGGTGCTGTTAGTACCGGGAATTATTGTATACGAAGTTGCAGCAGTGCAGCCGTTAATGAAATAGACCGGCTTGCAATAACGCAGCAGTCTATTAATTCATTTGAACGATTGATTTTTCAGGTAGGCGTGAATATAATTTACTTTTTAAATTGAACAGGGTTTAAATAATTTGTATTTTGTCAGGCTAAGAGTGTTGCTGAATTGTATAAGCTGTGTGATTTGAAGTCGCTAACATCTTCACAAGCTGTTAGCATTATTAGTGTCATGGCAAAATTGCATTCAGAAAAAATGTTTGATATAAGGGAAGTTGAAAGACAAAAAAAATTTATTGAAATTTGCGATGTCGCCAATCGAAATATACAGTCACTAAATCATGGAGAATTGACAACAACTTTAAAAAATTTTTTTCAATTGGGCTTGCAGGAAGAATCGTTTATAGTGGAATCTTTTGAAACTGAAATTTTATGGAAAATACGAAAAATGAATTTAAAGCAAATGCTACATCTATTATCGTTTCATATTCACCATCAATCAACGGAAAGACAACGCAAAATTGTTTATGAAATAATAGAAAAGATTCAGAAAAGGTGGTTTGAAATATCTGACGCTAAAGAAATTATCTTGTTATATAAAATGCAAGAACATTTTCCGAGCACTTTCAATGACAAGTTGGAAGATCGTGCAAGTGACTTGGTAGAAAAAATGTCTGTTGAAGATCAATCTAAAATATTAAGTGTATTAGGAGAGTTAAAACTCAGACCTATTCATCTAATTCGTGCACTTTCGTTTCATATGACAAAACATCATTCTAAACTAAATGTGAAATCAATGGTCGGAGTTGCTACTTCTCTTAATGCTTTGAATTTTCCTGACGTCGCTCTGTTGCAAAGGTTGTCTACCGATCTTGTACCAGAAATTAGTAGCATAGAAAAATCGGCTATTATTAGATCATTTCTAATTAGTTTTGGTCAACTAAAATGGAGACATTTAGGTATTATAATAATTTTTCTTTGCGTTTATTTTACAAATTAATAGGGTTTTTTTTATGTATAAAAATTTCAGATTTGATGTCTGGTTTTACTCAATGGTTTCAAATTCATCAGGGCGACTGTAAAGTTCAAGATTGGTTAGCGTTAATAATGACATCAGCTTACCTGAATTATGATATTGAAGATGAAGCTTTGTTAGCTGTTTGTTTACGACAGGTCACTTCTAAAACTGTCCCTTCTGCCATGGAGTGGTTGAATTTCGTTTGGGCATTAACTATTTTAGGAGCGGCTTCACCTGAACTTATTGCATCTGTTTTAACGAAGGAGTTTTGCCAATCTATTCAAGGTAAATTTTAAGGCACTTAACGGAACGCAAGGAATTTGTTTTTATGATTTAATAATTTTACTTGTAGCTTCACCTGGATATTATCCTATGGTACACGGAAAAAAGTTACTAAATATAAATGCGAGTGCAAAATGGGAAATAGCCAATTACAAAGGCCCATTTTTGTCAAACGAATTTATTGGCGGTTGCTGTGTAAGAAATTATAATTTTTTTCTTTTAGTTTATTTTTACAAGTAATTTTAATAATAATGCATGCATAGAAAACTGTACCGGTTAATGACTCCATGAAGAATTCAGTTATCAATACACTTAGTAATTATATTCCCCAAGGAAAATTTTTACTGGATGGCAGATTCACAGAGTCAGGGATTACTATTGGTAAATTTTTTGATTTTTGTCGATTAATTAGAAGTTTTCTATATTTTTCTTTTTTTTTTTTTTAAAAAAATATAGATGGGGAGTTTTTAGTTGATAAAGAATGTAAACCAATAGTAATTGGTCATAATGCAACAATTAAGGCTTCCAGTGGCGTTAATAGGTTGGATTTATGAAATTTCGTAAATTATCTGATGTTTAATTTGCATAATATTATGTTTTTAATATAGGGTAGCATTGATCGTGCAAAATTTTAAGGATTTTACTCTTCATCATGTACAATTAACGGGCCCTAGTACATTTGCTAATCGCGTTTTACAAAAAATGGGTTTTATGGTCATGGAGGTGAGTTTGATGATTAGCAATTATTTTAAATTTGAAACCAAATGCAAATTGTATTTTTATTTGGAAAGGTTCCTTATACCGAGTATAGCGACCTTGTAAGTGCTACTACAGTAACGAGGCTAAAGTTCTTACAACAAAAACTTACGAATACAATCCAATCAAAGACAAGAACGGACAAACCGTAACAATTTTGAAAACGTTTTAGTAATTATTTAGATCAGATAAAACAATACTGTAGTTGAATTAAATTTAAATTTAATATATTCGGAGACGTTTTATTTACATCGCAACATGCAAATAAGATTGCTCGATTTTAAATTTTTTTTTTTTTTAAATGTAGTTTATGCTCTTTTCTTTTAAAACTTGGGGACATTATTTAAACCTCCATGACACTGATTAATTTTTAAAAATGAAAACTATAAAAATGAGTTTAAAGTTCAAAATTAACAAAATATTTTTTTGTAAATGGAATGAGAAGCTGGGAGTGAAATTTATTGCTCTGCAAATGCTTTTGAGAGCTCTGTAATGTATACATTATTGCAATACTAAACTACGATGAAAAGTGCAATCGATTGATTTATTTTTAAAACTTTTAACTTCTATTTTTGGTGCTTTCCAAATTATTTTAAAGTTTGATTCTGGAGTTTTGTGTGAGGATCTGCATCTTTTTTCTGTTTTGTTTAAATCGTTCATTTCCTGGTTCCTGAAACCTGTATACAAATTTTAATTACTTTTAAATATTAACTTTTCGAATTAATAAAATGAGAAAGTTATAACATATTTTGTCAAACCATGGAAGCCCTTTATTTTTTAAGATCGAATTGATTGATTATAAATTATTTACTTATTCAACAATTTAATCTTTTCTAGAATGGGGATAAAATTAAATGTACAGTTTTCTATCCTGGGATCAGAATTTCAGAAACATTTTCGGCGTCGAAATAAAAAGTTTAATTTCAGAATTAATCTCAAATTTAGCGCTTTAATATGTTGTGCCTATACGACGCTAGATGGAGAACTTTTAGTCTGCTTCCGAAAACGCAACTTTCAAAACGTTAGCTGAAGACTGGTTAGGAATATAATAATTTTATTTAATTAATATTTTTATGGTTCGATTAAAAATTTGTTAAGTAAAACATTGTACCTTTGATTACCTCAAGGTAGAGTATAGTGATAAAAGGAGAGTTTGCATTTAGTTTGCTTGACTACATTTAGCTCACGTAAGAAATATGGAAAAGGAATCTCCATCTGAATTAAAAACAAAAAGACCCCAGTTTGGGAACAGGCATTTAGAGGACAAGAATCAATTATTTCAACATAACGCGTGGTATGTATTATTATTCATCGCGTTTTGGTTATTAATTGCCAATTGATATCATGATTGTAGGGACAACGTTGTATGGGACGAA
Source organism: Polydesmus complanatus (assembly GCA_034692225.1). NCBI lineage: Eukaryota > Metazoa > Arthropoda > Diplopoda > Polydesmida > Polydesmidae > Polydesmus > Polydesmus complanatus. The sequence continues at coordinate 10,897 of JAQGAZ010002106.1, read as the reverse complement.
GATCAGGAAAATGAAGCTAAACAAAAAGTTTTGCAAAATTCGCAAGACTTTATAAAATCTGAAATTCAAGGTATTATTAATTAATAAATTGCTTTTGTAAGATATTTTTGTTTCCACATGGCAAAAATCTAATTTGTAGAGATTTACGAGGTTGATGCTAATCGTTATTGGGACGAATTCTATGAAGTTCACCAAAACAAGTTTTTCAAAGATAGACATTGGCTGTTCACTGAGTTCCCCGAACTTGCTCCAAATTTTAGTGATTGTCCCATCAGTATAAATGCGATTCCGGAAACTAGTTCCATTAATAACGACGAAAAGAAAGAAGTAAACAACCTGAAAAATGAGTCATCTTCCGCGTTTGTGGCATTAAACGAAGCGGAATCCTTTCCTGGTAGTCAATCAACACTACGAATATTAGAAGTATGTAAAAAAAGTCAAACTGTATGAAATGTTTAATAAAATAAACTAAATTTGGTTATTTAAAAATTACAGATTGGTTGTGGAGTAGGAAACACAGTATTTCCAATATTGGAGACTAACAGGTAGAAATTCATCTCTCGAAAATATTTTAGTATTGTTTTGCTGTGGGATCGATCCATTTTGAAAAGGCGCTGCAGTACGTTGTATGTGGTGAGGATCAATTAGTTAAGTTTCATTAAAATTGGTATTTTTATAATATTTACAAATAAATCACATTGATCACGGACAATTTATTTTGTCTGGAAAAACTATATTTCAAAATGCGTCTCCATGGCAGAACAGTACCAATATTTTACCTAAAATTACATATATTTTAAAATAAATCTACAAAGTGCTTTATAATAATTAGTGATCCGGGATTGTTCGTATATTGCTGCGATTTCTCGAAATTGGCTTTGGATATAGTTCGAGTATTATAATAGAAATTGATATTAATTTTTCCTGTTCTAATTTTAATAATCAATTTGAGGAAAATCCACTATATGATCCACGACGTAGCCATGCATTTTTCTGTGATATTACCAAGGATGAATGTCAAATGCCATTTCCTGAAAATAGTTTGGACATTGTAGTTTTAATTTTCGTGCTTTCCGCAATTCACCCCGACAAGTAAACTATTTTCGTATATTAAAAACCATAAATTGTTTTGTAAAATGCTTGATATAAAAATTATTTTAGATTGTTAAAAGCTGTAAAAACGATTAACAAATATTTGAAACCTGGTGGGTTGATATTATTTAGAGACTATGGACAGTACGACCTGGCTCAAATAAGATTTAAAAAAGGTAGAAAGAAAAATTAGAGGCAAAATCGAAAAAATTTCCAACTGAACGTTTCATTTTAGGTCATTGTCTAACTCATAATTTCTACGTCAGAGGCGACGGAACAAGAGTGTATTTCTTCTCTCAAGGTTATAAACTATTTACACAAATTGAGTATAAAATGTAATAATTTTATGCTTTTATGTAACTTAATTTATAGAGGAGATTCGAAATTTATTTACTTCGAACGGATTTATCGAAGAACAAAATTTGGTGGACCGCAGACTTCAAGTTAATCGTGGAAAACAATTAAAAATGTATCGTGTTTGGATTCAGTGTAAATATCGTAAATCACATAATTTTTGATTTTAATAAATTTTTCAGTATTTTACTTTTTAAAACACACTTTGTAATTATTATATTCTCTAAATATCTATGGATGCTCTGGAGCAAATTCAAGAAAAAGTATTTCGGCATGCAATTTACGTCTTTAATTTATGCTCAAAGGATGGATCCAACAACTAAAACCATACTTTAAATTTATTGACGTAGGCCTACCGTGCCAAGCAAACCATACAAAAATAGTTTCCTAAAATTTTTTAAAATTAATTTTTAAATTCAACCCTGATGCAGTATACTAGCCTATGTACAGGTAGCATAGCCCGTAGTTAATTTATGACGTTCAAACATCAATTTTAAAATTGGCGCATTTGATATTTTACAGTAATTTACCGTCAGATGGCAGACCATTGCCTACTTTAGCTAGCACGTGGAATGCTCAGTCTGATTATTTTCAAAGTAGAGCTGGTTTATGGAAGTGGTTTTAGACTTATCGTAATCCAAACTTATGGTAAACAGTTGATTAATGAGTGCTTTGGAGTCGGATGTATAATGTAGTTTACATGCTCAACAATCAAGAGAAAGAAATCGAAAGTGTTGCACATGTAAAGGTAAGGGCTTCATTCTACTTATGGGATTAGGGTTAAAGAATATGTTAAGAATGGCCTACCTACTGTAACTGAATAGAAGCTGTCGCGCTAGCATTACTACAAGTGCACCAGAAAGACAAGCTAGTGAATATATTGACGTAATCATTTGAGGCTGACTTTCTTTTGAGCTTGGAGCCCATATTATTTTTGAGTGTAAATATTGTTGAAGTTAAAATTTCTGTATTTTATTTGACATAATTATTACATTAAATTTTACACATTTGGATTTAATTATTTTATCAACACATTTATATATCGTATTTGTTTAAATAGTATCATAGTTACATCAAGGACTACATAATACAGTAAACTTATATGACAAAAAATAAAAACAATTTATTTATTTAAATATTACTGCACGTACAGTATTTACACTTTTTTATTTTACTGTACTGTACTTATTAAATAAGGCATATTATTTTACAATAATTATTTAGATAATGATTTGTTGGTGCCATAATTTTTCTAAAATATTTAATGACAGTACAGTAATTACGTTCCCTTGAGAGCAGTCTCTTAAATCTAGATTGAAGCACTCAAGATTAATTAAAAGCAAATATATCTGCTGCAATAATGACATGAGAATTTTCAGTTGTTATTATTACAGTGTAGGCCTATAGAGTCTATGCCAATAATAATTATTGTAAGAAGTTTGGTGTAGAAGCTATTGAAAGTTTTGAAACTGAAATTTTGTTTTCACTACCGGTATCATTTTATATGTACTGTAATTTCTATTTTTTAAATATTACTCTTGGAACAAAAGTAATTAGCATTAAACACAGTACTTTTATAAATAAAAATTTATGCCAAAAATATATATATATTTTTTAATTTTTATTAAAAGACTCAAGTACGGTACCGTAGCTGAAATTGCTTGCAGAATCGTATTGCAAAATTTGTGTTATTATTGATACTACGTAAATCTATTATCCGAAATTATTAACGAAATTCCATATTTTGAAAATGTCGACAATTTAATATTACAGCAGCATCCAAAGCAATGATTATTATTTTATAACTTTTTAAATTTAATATTCTTTGACTACTGTATTGTAAATATTAACAACTTTATTGTGCCATAGTAAATACTGTAATGGTTGTCCTTAATTTAATTTTTCTGATTACTTTTTCATTGTGCCAATTTTAATTTATACTCTCAACCATAATTTCTTTTTTTAAAAAAATCACGTACAGTGTAGTTAGTGCCCTATTAATTCAAGGTGCATTTAAAAAACAAATAATTTTATTGAATAAAAATATGCATGAAATCCGAACAACAGGGTGATTAAATTTGACGGATAAGTATCACTTAACCAACACTGTTTAATTCAACAATTATTAATTCCTCAAGAGAGCAAAGAAATGATTTTTACTCAAATCAGATGTTTCCAAATACTGTACCGGGTTTCCGAAAATGCACTATACAACTTCCGACTGGTATTAAATTTGTTTTTGGCAAAGATAACAATTTAGAAATTGTGCCATTTTATAGTAAAAGTTTGATGGTTTTTGGACGTCAGATATGCGAAGGTTTGATGAACGAGACTCGAGTGTACAGTATTTAAAAACAGTAGAGTCTCGATTATCTAGATTTTCTATTATCTGGACGTGTTCTATTGGGAACATTTTTTTAAAAAACGTGAAAAAGAGAGCACTAAAATCGTGGTGGTCATGCATAATATATTGTTTTTAACATCATTTCTAATTTTATTATATGTTTGGGTGTAAATATTACTGTTTTTTCCATAGAAATTTAAATAAATTCATGCAAAAAATAATCTTTTTTAATGCATTTCCATTGTCCGGATATTTGCGTATCGAGACCGCCCTTGACATCGACCTATCCGGATAATCGAGACTACTATAGGCCCGATTAAAAAAATTTTTGTACCCTACATAACTTAATTGTTTCTTGCAGAGATCTTTGACGTTTCACTACTAACTCGCGTGGCAAACACGCACCCTTTTTTAAATTAGCAAATTAATTTTTTTTTTACAGAAGAAACTTAGTTTCTGTTACATGTACTGTACAGGTAACCACTTTAAAGTTTTTATTTTTGCAATTTTTTTTAATAGCAAGCGGAAGTTGTATAGTACCTTCTAGGACTACCGCTTATTTTATATAGAGTTTATTATAATACATGTGCAGCATAATAATTATCAAAAGAAAAATAAAAAAGTTTTCGGTAAGCAGTGTTACCTTTTCTTTCAATTAAAGTCTAGAAAAGAATTATTCCTCATAAAACGTAACTCAATTTTACCGAAAAAATGAGTTGAGCAGTCATGTTTACTACTCGCTAATATTACTACTATTCCATTTTTAATAAAAATTAATGATGCCATGGTGGAAATTATACTTTTTAAATAATTATGTTAATTAAAACTTATTTTAAATTGAATAAAAATTAATCAGATTTATGAAAATGGTTAGCTTTTCATTTTGTAAATGATAATTACCGGTACATATTATTATTATGCATTGCCATAATCGTTACATGCTTTTGCTCTTTTGCAGTAGTCTATGCTCTTGTTAAGTCTCCTTGCCATCAAAAAAATAATAGCTGTTACTGTAGGTGCTGCTGTGGTACAGTATTTACAGTACATAGAACATGATTGCATTACTGCATTAATAAGTACCGGTATTAAAAATACAATCTATTTTTCAATCGGATTCTTATGCCCTCTTCAGCTATGTTTTGGTCATTGTAATAATTGTCCTGGAGGCAATATTTATAAATTTTGATGCAGGATTTTAATATAAACAACTTATAATTAGTTATCAAAGCAGTTCTATGAAATGGCTGATCAAAATTTTCAAGAAATGGATGGAATATTGATGCAGGAATTGTCTCGTATGTTTCCAAATGTCAGTAGTGGAATGATAATGGACTCCTTAGTGAGAGTAATAATAACTTAATCATAACTATTAAAATTAATATTGTTGAGCCAAACTTTCTAACAATTTATATTAAATTAAAGCACAAGAACCACCGTGAAAAGTGTATTGAAGATTTATCGTTGAGCTGTGCAGGTCATTGCAATGTTTCCAGTGACAATTCTGAACAGTACAACTTTGGCAATCGTAGTCAAAGTGTTTCTGGTGTTCCTGGTGACACTTTTAATAATAACAGCCACTTACAATATCGCAATCACTGTCCTCAGTCTGCACCTGTTCTTTCTGGTCATGCTCCACCTTTTTCAGAAATCCGATTATCATACAATAATCCACGTGAAGCGCTTCCATCATATACATCAACTTCCTCTCGGTTTGTGCCGAGACCACCAGTTCCACCACCAACCTATCGTTCCTGTCTCCGACATGAATTTGGTTCAGGTAATCAGCCTTTTCCCTACATGAATAACATGGAGCAGCAAGTTCGTCATATATCTAGTCTGACCATAGCACCAATTAGACCTCCTCCTCCTCCTCCTTATCAATATTGGAACTCGCCGTTGAATAGTGGAGAACGTTATCCACCAATTCAGATCAATACATGGGGTCTTAGTGGAATAAGTCCAGAATCACCCAGGCCTAGTTTACCCTATCAATCTCAGCTACATATTTCTATCAACCCCGAAGGAGAATGCAGCACTGCTGGATCTCAAACTACTAATTCATACACTCCTCCACTTGGTGTCAACTGGCTTTCAAATAATAACAATAATCAGTTTTTACAACCAGGTTATTACACCCAGAGACTACCAGCTAGCCCACAACATAGTCCAAGAAACAAGCAGAAATCACCAGTTGAGCCTTCACTGGTTGATATGGAATTCCCAGAACAGAGGCGAATCACACAGGTTCCATTACAACCAGCTTCATCACCTCTTTTAAATTATGTTGATCGAGCACTGGATTTCCAATGGCCAAATGTGGCATCTAGGGAGGAGATTTCCAATAATAATTCATCTTATACAAAAGGTTATTTTTGTTCACATTTTTATGATTTTTTTTTTGTATTAAAATGTTTTCAAATGTATTTCAAATTTTGTTTACATTTGAATTCAGCTTTAGTTGCACATCAGAAACAGAAGCTTGGTGATGTACAAAAAGAAGTTCGAAATATGCAGATGCAGATTGAAGATGAACTGAGAGATTTAATGTTATTAGAGTCGCAATATTTTCGGAAACACCACAATCCGAGGGACCATCTATATTTTACGGTAAAATGTTTTTATTGGGTTATTAGAAATGTATATGATATATTATGTATAGTTTGCATAATTATAAATTTAAAAAACTTGCATGTTCTTGCCAAGTTTTTTCGTGAAAATTGAAAACTAAAAGTTAATTGGTCTATAATGTTTTTAAAATTAAATGATTATGTAAGGATCTTTTCAATAAGAATTTCTCATATTTTAATATTAGTTCCAGGATTTGCAAAATCTACGAGCAGAGGTTCGATCTCTCATGATAGGTTGTGAGAACATGACACGACTTGTTGATCTGCTTCATAAAGGAGAAGGTTGAATTTTAGTTTCTTTAAATTAAATTAACTTTTTCAAACCGCCAATTCAATTGTGATTTATGCAATAAATAAATACATTATTACGATAATTTTTTTGAACATTTTAAGAACAAATATTTTTTGATCTTAGTTCCTTTGGGAGAAACAGCAGAAGAATTTTATCGTAGTATTCATACTGGTCAAGAAGGTCCTGTGTTATTGATAAAAACTAACAAACCACAACCTGCACCAGCTCGTCAGCAAGCACAGCTTCCTCAGCCCTCAGTCTCACCTAATCCTACTTCTCAACCAGAGTTAATAATTCCTACACCAGCTGTTACAAAACCAGTGTCTGAAGATGAAGATGATGATACAAAATGGGCTTGTTGTGCTTGCACATTCCTCAATAATTCTTCTTTAGGTGTTTGTGAAATCTGTGATATGCCAAAATTTAGACAAGGTAAGATTAACATAACTTCTAGTCCTGATTTACTTACGTCTTGCTACTGTCACTCTAATTTACAAGTAACTAATTATTGCCCTGTTGGTAAATAACATTTAAAAGTGTTTGACTGAGTTAAAAATAAAGGTTATCAGAAGTAACCGTTGATGAAATATTAAATTATATTTTTGAATATGCAGAAACTGGTATTAAATTTTTATCCAAAATAAAAGGCTTTATTCAATAGTTGCATATGATTAAATTGATCACTAATTTTCACTGTAAGATCGTCTACTGCATTTAATTATCAAGTTAATCTTATATCAAACTCTATAATGAAAGCATTCCCATAAAATGCGTTTTAGGAAGCTTGCCTTAATCATGCCTTTCATTGTCAAAATGGTTGACAAAAAACAAAATGTTATTGATGTTTTAAATATTTTCTTTGTAAATTATGTTATGGATGTTAGTACAATAATATTTTAAATTTCGATTTTGAAAATGAATCTTAGATTAACTGCTGTGTTATAAGATTTAAATGTAAATTGTAGTGAAATCTATTGTTTGAACGAAGTTTTTGTTTGTCGCACATTAAATATTGCTTTCAAAAATAGGAAAAGATTATTATTGGTAAGAAAATTACATAAATTTTAATTTTTTTTCTTTGTTTAGTAGACCAAACTAGAATGCAATATTATTTACAAATAGTTTTTATATTTACATTTTTAAATATTGTAAACAAATTAATACTTTAAATTTTTAAACAATTTTTTTTTATTAATTTCAGCTGCTGTGTAGCAGTAATTGGATATTTTGTGACTTTTGATGCTAAATCCAAGATGAATTGTATGCTATAGCAATTATGAAACGGTAATTATTTTTGTGATACATTAAATGTGTAATTCCTAAATAGACCTGATTAAAATGTATGTTATACATTTTTATTTTAATTCAATTTTTATTAAACAAAACAAAAGCATGTAGAACAATAATTATATTTATTTTATAAAAAATTATTGCCGCTTTTATATTGTTCCCAGCGAAAGTGGTAACTGCAATTTAGGCTATGGTGATAATACTCGGTAATGCGCCTCATACATATTACAGTACATGTAATGTAAAAGCAAATCCATTGTTAAAAGTAAATAGATGAGATTTGTTAAACTAAGACTAACAATATCATGACTACAATGGAGAACCTCTATTGAAGATAAACCGTGTCAGTAAACTATTAATGTTTTCCATCGTGGTCTTAAACTGTAAAAAAGTAGAAAGAAACTAAAAATGGCAGATTTTTTTTTTGACAAAATGATGTTGCTATAGGCTACATAAAACCCATTACATGTACTTAATAAAAATGCTAATTTTAAAATAATATTTTTTATTCATACATGTTATAATAATACTAAAAAAAACTCAATCACATTCAAGTCCTATTTTCAGTTTATGAAAAGATTTGGCATTTATAGCTGCAGAATTTTGATTTCCCAATTGTTGTATCAATCCATGGTTTCAAGTTGTAGACTTTAGTATATACCCCTGGCATCTCAGCTTGAGCACATCCAATACCAAAAGAAACCAAGCCCACAAGGGTATATCTGTCACCACATTTCTGCATTAATGGTCCTCCTGAGTCACCCTAATTAATAATGTTTTATATTTAATAATTAACAATTACAAAGATAATGCAATTGGTTCTCACTTGACAGGCATCTTTTCCTCCTGTTGCATAGCCAGCACAAACCATGTTCTGAGTAATGTTGACATCAAAACTATTATAGTATATATTGCACTGAGCATTGTCGATGCCTTCCACTTGAACTTCTTGTAAAATCGTACTAGAAGGACCACCTAATATTGTCAGCCAATTTAGTTTCAGGTGAACAAATAGGTGATTTGCATATTACAATTTTAGTGTAATTTTGTTACTGGTATCAGTAGTATGCATTCTGTTAGGGGTTGTTTTAAAGGCTTTAGAAGATTATATTTTGGAGTTAATTTTTTTGTCTAAGTGTATCTTAAGAAAATTAATCAGTTTTTATATTAAATGCTGGTCTTTTGTATAGGTACACTGCTTTTTTTGAATAGTGTTTTTGAAATTTTTTTTTAAACCAAAGTAGTATATATTCGATTTACCATTTAATTACAATTTAACAAAATGGATTTTTTTTGGGGGGATTTTTAAAGTGAAAAATGATTTGTAGTGCACATAATGCGTTGTCTTAGGACAATTACCCCTGGATATTAAGTGTCAAACACACAGTTTTTATTTGCAATAATTAATGCAGGCAAGATTTAATATTTTAGCACCAAAGGGGGTTATTGTCCTGTAACTTAACACCACTGGGCATGGTGCGTATTTCCAAACCTTCTGATGTGGATCCCCATCCAGCAACAACCATGTTTTTGCCTGCAATGTCATAATCGGTTTGCGCGAGACAAACTGGTCTGATGATATCAGAGAAAGTGATGGGAATGACCATTTGAATTAGTCCAGCATCAAACTCCTGTGTTCGTGGGTTATATTGAGGGTGGACTCTAACGGAAGAGACTGTTTTTGGCAGGACAAAGGTGTCAAAGAAATTCTCTAAATTATATCGATTCACCCCTATTACCAACAGTAGTGGAGTTTTTCTGAAACAGTATTAATTTACTTAATTACATTCTAAAAAGCTAATCGTCTGATTTTTTTTATGGCGTGCGCTTTGGCCCTGAGGGCACTTTTTGAATTTTAAAATCACTTATTAAAAATAATTCGAATACCGTAATAGAATATATTTTTCAATGTTTGGTGAGTGCTTTTGGACTTTACTAAGCTTTTTTAAAAAAAGTTGAATCAATGTTTAGGGGTTTTAGTGATAATATAGGCTATTGGTCTTGGTCTAAGTAAAATTCGAGTTAAAAGGGATTCATATAAATTGATTTGTAGGTTGTGTGAATTAGATTTTTGGAAATAGTTATGTTGTTATTTAGGAGTTAAATAGGTTTTAATAAATTCTTTTTCAAAGTTAGTGTTTGTTTCTGTGGTTTATATAGCCTACCGGTAGTTTTATTGAGTGCACACCCTACAAAATTCAAATTGGCCTGCGCACGCCTAGCCATAGATGTTCCTTAATATAACATTTACTTATAATCCGATATGCAGTGGGCAGCTGTTAGAATCCAATGTTTGGTGATGATAGCTCCTCCACAAAACTGAGATTTTGCTGCTCCACGAATGAGGTAATCACCTGCATCATGGATTGATACAATCCATGGATACTCATTCTTTGTAGCTGCATTACCGCCAACGATCTTTACCCTCTCATTGGCCAATCCACATTCATCTAAAATCGATTAGCAAATATTATTATTATTAATTGAGGCTGATTTTTTTTAAGAAGATAAACATAATTATTTTAATTACGAGCTGTTGTCATTTTTTTATATCTGGTCGAGATTATATATCACTAAATTATAAAAATTTGATATAAATTAAACATTATTTAAACAGACTTACAATTATTACAGTATTTATATGACAAACTTGAAATCAGAATCTTAAAGGAGGAAATAAAATAAGATCTCCAAATCAAAAAGTTTTTTAAAAAAAAAAAAAAAAAAGATCAAAATGATGAAAATCTTTTTTTTTTATATATAAAAACTTTGGTATCTTTGGTATTTTCTACTATTAAATTTAAAAGACGCTTTTAATTTGAATTACAGCGCGGTCGCGATTATCGGAACAATTGATTGTCAGTCATGTTCGGATAATCAATTTGTTCGGATAATCAA
>JAQGAZ010002105.1:0-20670 GCA_034692225.1 Polydesmus complanatus | reverse complement strand
TAACTTACTGTTTTTAATTCATGTTAATTAGAAGAAAATTAAATTTTAATTAGATAATAATTTTATTTAAAATTTTAAAAGAAAATTTATAAGGAAAGGATTTATTTATAATTAAGAAGCTGAGAGTGAGAAATGGGTGAGAATAGCACGGAGACTCAACCGCAACAAAACTATATGGCATTTTTAATGTGAATTTATTTCAAATAAATTTCTAAATATTTTTAACTAAAATCAAAATTTAAATTGCTGGTTTTCTTATGTGAATATGATGCTTATTCTGAAAATTAAAATATTTTTGGCACAAAGCACTATTGAAAATTATTGTTGATTAGTTCAAGAATTTTCTTTGGAATAATAACTGATTTGTTAAGTCCAAAAAGTGTTGTTTAAAAGAAAAAATGTTGATTCAGTCGATCTACTCGTTCATTTAGAGATGAGTTTGAAAGAAAACGAGTCCGAGGCACTTGCACTTCACCAAACACTTAATCCCATGTTTTTTTGTCTATTTAGGGCAATTCAAGTATTTGTAGAATATGACGAAAATGTTACATGTTGGTATGCGGAAATACTCTACTTGTATTTATTTAAAATAGACCGGAAACAGTCAAGGGACCTTGGAGGTCAAAGGTGACCAGGTTAAAATTAAACACTTTTAAAATAAAGGCAAAGTAGAACTTTATATTAAGTAAAGTTTGTTAAAATCATTAAATTGTTATGAAAATGCAGGTAGTCGTTATTGCAGAGAAAAAGAAATGGAAGGTGACCCTTTTAAGTTTTGCGTTGTGTTTTTGAGTGGTCGATTGGAGGTTACCTCAAGTCAAAATTCCAATCTCAGCAACAAAATTTCGAAAATAAAATCTTTTAAGTTCATAAAGCTCAAACCTTTACTCAATTGACATAATAAATAAATTAAAATATTGTATGAGCCTTAACCCAGTTGAGTCCCGCAAACTCTTATTGCAAATGAACGACCTTAATGTGAATTTTAATTAAGCTGTGAGACAAGGGAATAAATATAAATTCAAAAATAATGATTATGATAGTTTCAAATGAGTGCCAGATTATACAGAGAAATCCCTATCTAATTTTAAAAAATCAGATAAAAATCGTTTTAAATGATTTATAATGACTGCCGGTAGTTCAATTAGAATTTTAGCAATTTATTTTAAAATGAAAATTTTATTATGAAACGGGATTAGAATGAGCGTTCGTAATATGGCGGATAGCGCTAAGTCGAATCTCGAGTTCGGAAATCGTGAGCCCTGGCTGGGAGGAATCTAGGCACCGCATTAAAAGAAATAATATTTTTATTCAAATAAATTTTTAAACGAGAGGCGCCACGCTGTCTTTAGGGAGGAAAGAAAATAAAATTTACTATAAAAAAAATTGCGGAGGCAGTCTGGGAGGTATATGAATAAAACGTAAAAATACTACGCGTTTGTAGTAAGAAAACCAGACATGCGGGCACCTATAACGTAGAGAGGATAAATTTATCTATTTACCTATCAGGAAAAATGCGCGTTCGAAAATTACTCGGACAATTTCAATTCACTTTGAATGCTACTCATCCGGTTACTTAATTCTCTCTTCTAAAAATTTAATTAAACCTTATCTGTTTTATTTAAATTATTTTTCCTGGCTAACTGGCTTATAATAAAAAAAAACTTTAATGAATTTGGTACTTACAAAAATGTGACGAAAATCGTGAATTTCATCTAACTATTCAATCAATGAAGTGGCTTACAAACTTATTTAGAGTTCAGAAATATTGATTAATTAAAGTGGAGAAAATGTTTAATCGTAAAATTAATGTTTATTTTACCACAAGTCAAAGGTTCATAAGTCACAAGATAATTTAGTTTTTCGAAAATTAAATCATTCACAATCACAAGTTCACAAATGAGTTTCTCTAACCAGCGAATAATTTTGAAGATGATTAAGGCACCAACATTGATGAACACACACACAATTGTTTTTCTTTTTGATGCCCGTTAATCGCACAAAAATTTCAAAATTATCGATTTTTCTTTAACTCATCGATTTTTTTGATAAAGGACAGATTATAAAAATAAATACATAAAATCTCACTAGTGTTTTCCAGATTGAGAACACTTTTCTTACGAGGCCCAAAAATCAGAGTTCAAAAAGAGCAGGTCGCGAAAGGTCAGTCAGAAAAAGCACCTGACATGGAGATCGAAGCAAGAGTAACGTAGCAATCTGTGGACAGCGGATGCGACAGGTACATTTATACTTTTGCCATTTGACGTCAGTTTTCAAAATGGTTGATGCTCTTTGGCAGGTAAAAATGCACGTCAACGGTCCGCGTCTGAAAAAGAGGTCAAAAGGACTCTTTAACTTTTGACTTCTCTTTCAAGTTTGGAAAAGGAAACAAAGAGAGTCTTTAAAGTGAAGCTTGGGCTCGAATAACTCTTGGGTCTTGACTTAACCTTAAGTAAGCCCTAGACCATGGTGAACTCTGAGTTCACCTCTATTGATAGGTACAACTTGTCAGCGGAGACGAGGTGGGGCCCCGGAGTTATGAGGGCTCAAACCTAGCACCAACATATAAGTAACGAAAACGAACGGGAAAAAGTGGTGATCTTTCACCCTGAATAACATCCGGTTCCAGAGTCGCATCCGAGAGCTTGAAACTCCAAATAAAAGGGCTCTTTTGGGTCTACAGATCAAGACCTAGAACGTAAGGATGCGAGGTCGGATGCCGGAGTTAGTCCAGGTCAAAGACTGGCCCAACCACCGCTAATCATAAGGCACATAATTAACAACAAACATTTTAACGAGAGACAAGTCGCGAATTCGAGCGGCCATAACTCCTAGGTGCTAGGTCATAATTGGACGGTCTAAAGGTTTCTGGAAACGCATGCATCTCCTCTTTCCAACGGGCCCTAGCTCGAGTTCAGATGGTTTCTGGTTACGGAGTTATCCGTCAAAGAGTAATGGCTGGTAACGTCACTCCCAGCAAGCGTTCAGGTCAAATTATCTATTGTCAAAAAATATACACGCAAAGCTTAAGAGAAACGATTAGTAACATACATTGAGGCATAAAAATTAGTTGCTAACCCGAGTCAAGATCATGGCAGCTTACTAGCTTCAGTTAATCTATTTATTTCTATTTTATCTTATTTATTCTTAATTAATTACGATTTTACTGAATTTTAATCAGTGTTATAAATAATAAGTGTTATAATAATAAGTGTTTGGTATGCTTGCGATCAGCAAGTAGCAAGCATTAAATCTAGCCTAGGTTAACAGAGATAGAAAAAAGTTTTATTAATATTTTTATATAAAGTCGGAGTACAATAGAAAAGAAAATAATTAAGAAGAAGGTACCCGCCTCTTTCTACCTGCTTTACTCTCCCCTCTGTGTCCGAGAATAGAAAGGGCGTTTTAGCAAGGTCAACGTCCCCTCCAATTCTTTAACATGGAGATGCGCGTAGCCGGCATTTAGGTCAGCTACTTTTAGTTACATTAAAAGTTTGTGCAGTCTCACGACGGCCCCTGACCAGTGTGACCCGACGATTAAATTGTATAAATTGAAAAAGCGTATTTTTAATCGGGTTTGCACTGGGATTTAAATTCAGATTTGATTTTTATTCAATTAGGTTAAAGTTAAACCTAATTTTAGGCAACTTTAAACACTCCTTAGCATTTAAAGCCTTTAAATTATTTCAAAATTAACAGTGTTGCCACTGCGAATAGGGTGAAGCGTAAGGGCGTCATAGAGATCGCGTTAACTAAAACGTAGAAAAACTTTTAAGAGTTTTTCCGAATAATTAATTCAATTACAGGTTAACTTACTATTTTTAACCTATGTAAATTAGGTAGAGTTCATTATTAATTTAATTAATAATTTTTATTTAGAGATTTAGATGAAAATAGAAAGGGAAAAGTTTTATTTAGGAATAAGAAGCTGAAAGTGAGCGGTGGGTGAAAATAGCACAGAGACTCGACCGCAACAATTGGAAGGTTTTTATTCCTTACAAATTTCACAAGTTTTAATATAATCCTTTATATCTTGCTTCATTCCAGGCCAATAAACTTCATTTATTAATTTACTGGTTGTTTTATCTACACCTAAATGTCCTCCTATTAGTGAATCGTGTGCACAATGTAACATTTTATTTCATAGTTCCATTGGTAAACAAATTAATGGTTTTGCATATCTTGTTCTAAAACTTTTGACATTTCGTACTAAAATTCCATCTACATCTATATTATAGCCTAACCTTTTATAATGTAAATACTCTGGTTGGGTTTTTGTTTCCAATGCAAAAATAATATCTAACCACATTTTATCCTTCATTTGCATTTCTTTCACATTCTTTATTTGGATTTGCTAAATTTGCAATGATTTTCTTTTTTATAGGTTTTGATTTATATGTGCTAAGATTAAAATATGAATGAGTGACAGGATTAAAAACTTTATTACTATAATTTATTAAGTTTTGAATTTTCGGATTTCTTATTCTAAAATTTTTTGAATTATTTAAATCATAATAATTTTGATCAGGATTAAGTTTAGAATTTTTTGAAGTAGTATAATATGTTTGACCAGGATTTACCAAACAAGTTTTTGGAATTTTTATCCTATAATTTTTTGGATTATTTAAATCGTAATATATTTGACCAGGATTTATTCTATAATTTTTTTAAAGTAGTGTAATGAGTTTGACCAGGATTTTCCGATTTGGCGTCTAATAAAGTTTTTTCTTCTTTTACGTTTGAATTTAATATTAGACCAGGATGTACCTTATTAGCTTCTTTTCTAAAATTTTGATATGATGTATGATCTGGATTTTCGAAATCGGAATACATTATTTGATCTGAATCGTCAATGAGTTCAGATGGCTTCTGGTTCTGGAACTATGGGTCAAAGAGTGATGGCTCGTAGCGTCACTCCCAGAGAGCGTTCAGGTCCGATCGTCTATTATTCAAAAATTTGCATAAAGTTCAACGGAAATCAATTAATAACAATATACTGAGGCATAAAAATGGTTGTTAACCCGAGTCACAACCTTAGCAGCTTATTAGATTTATTTATTTTATTTATTCTAGATCTAATTAAATTTTCCTGAATTTCAATCATAATATCAAGTGCTTAATATGCTTGCAATCAGAAAATAGCAAGCATTTAATCTAGCCTGTGCTAAAAGAAAAAGGATGAAGTTTTATTAGTATTTTAATATAAAATCAAAATACAATAGAAAGGAAAATAATTGTAAGAAGGTAGCCGACTCTTTTCTACCTGCTTTACTCTCCCCTCTGCATCCGAGAATAAAAAGAAGAATAGAAAAAAGAATCGCGGACGTGAAGAGAGGTCTGCGTGACGAATTAGAACAATCGAATGCAAAGATAAAATCGCATTTTTCGGCTCAACTCATGGGTGTAAAAACTGACTTAGTTAATCAAATGTCACTCCAGCACCAGCAATCTCAATTAGCGCTGAAAAATATTCAAGATTTATTAGCTAAAGGACACACGTCGAACAAACGAAAACGACTCGAAAGCCGTTCAGACAACGATCAGGTGGATAGACAAAGTACGAGCTACGCTTTGATAGCGAGAGGTTTTGGTTGAGAGGGGCAAAGATCAGCTATAAATACAAATCCTAATCATAATGGAAGACCAACGCCGCGTAACTCTGGCCAGAGGGTTTGCGAAGAAAATAAAGTAGGGGGAGGAGAATACCTTGACCTGGGCGACCCTGACAATGAGAAAATTAAAACCCGATTTGTGATCGCCAAGGTTAGCTGAAGAGCAAATTTGAATATGTTAAGAAGTTTCTTTGAAAGAAAGGGAATCGTAATTAAAGAATGTCGTTGATATGAGTTGATCGGAAGGGGGAATCGAAACTTGTATATTTGGAGGCGGACGACGCTACAGCGAGTGCTCTACTGGACGATCAGATATGGCCTAGTAACCTTGAGCATAGGACATGGAATGGAGCTCCGCCAGGTTTTTACAACCCCCCGGAAGTAATGGAGGTCCAGGGGAAAAGTCCGCCCCAGGACAGCCAACTGGGGGAGGCAAGGAGAGGACTCAATAGCAACATGTTCGAGTGTAGCGGAGTCTGAAGATCCATTGACTCTTCCAGGTGGTAAAACATTTTTTTTCCTGGTGTCTCTGACACGCAGTGACGCATCGACTTTTCTAAGCGATAAACTTTTTCCTGGCAACTCTGACGTAGGCGCATCAGCGCCTGATGATCCATTACTTCGGCCAACTAATACATCTTTTTTTCCTGGTGTCTCTGACGTCAGCGTGATGACACATAGCGACGCATTGACTTTTTTAAGAGATAAATTATCATTTTTTCCTGGCAACTCTAACGTAGGCGCGTCTGCGCCTGATGATCCATTGGAGAGGTTGTTAAAAATATAACGTTGAACGATAACCTTAAATAAGGTCGCGCGTCGTCTGCTCGACCAAAATCACGACGATAGAAGGATCGCATAGCGTTCAGGTATCGTTTGGACGCAACGCTATTTTCACGCATGCGCAGTACAACTTTTAAGGGTTTTCTCCTTGCATAAAGACGCCAATAGATGGCACTATAGTTAGTGGGTAAACTTTCTGCTGCTAACAAGTTAAATTCTGTTTATTTATTTTTAATTACTCAAATTTTTAAAGAAAAGTCTACATTATTTACCTTTAAAATGGGTTATTTTCTTTTATTTTGTGTTTTTTAAGTCAATTTTCGTAAATTGCCACTAGATGGCGCCAATATATTATAGGGGGCGCTGGTGTTGCGGTATTTAACGTCTTACATTAAAATTTTTTTAACAAGCTCTCAGTGTATGATAACGATAACGTCATCATTTAGCGGTTTCGTTATCGTCGTTCTTTTTTAACAACCTCTATTACTTCGTCCAACTGTTCATCTTCCTACTCTCGCGGGCTTGCAGCCTCGGCTACACTCAATCGTGTCAGTTGATCCCTTGCCTCTTCCAGTTTTTGTAGCTCCCTTACAGCTTCAATCTGAAACATTGCATGTAGTTACCAGGAATTGCAATCGATTAATAGGACCCATGGAAAAACTGATCGACTTCTTCGCGATTGAAGACCGAAACTTTTCTTGAGGCGGCGGCGGAGGACAAGAAATTAAATGTTGACGGCTACACCTACGTTTGCAAAGATAGAGTGAGTCGATTGAAAAAGAGTGGAGGTGGCCTAATGATATTTATTAAAAATGGTATAAATTTTACGGTTGTGCACTCTATGACTTGAAAACGATCTAGAACTACTAATCATCAATCTCGACTCCTACCACAACCACATTCTTTTGTTTTATCGACCACCGCATACGAATGTCAGGACAGCAGTGGACACCTTATTATATTTTTCTGCGGGCTACAAGCGACTTCTCGTGTGCGGTGATATGAACTTAGATTCATTTCAAGCACAAGATTTGAAGAAAGCCGATAATTTGATCGGTAGCGGTTTGACTTTCCCATTTCACACTCACTCATGGGGTGAAAAGGGTATTGATTGGGTGCTCGCTCGAGAATTGAAGTGCGAACGTTTAGTGAATAAAAAGTATTGTTCGGATCATAACATTATTATGTTTAGTTGCCAGGTGTTGGTGATGGCGGATCAACGACAACACAGGGTGCAAACGAAGAGAGTGACTAATCGGGCTGCGATAGCGCGGTTTAAGGAAGAGGTCAGTGTTGCAGAAGGCATTGACAAAACCGGTATCTGGCACGTATTGTCAACAATCGCCGCATGTAGCCAAAGTGTGATTAACATCAATGAGGCAGCTACTCGCAGATGGTGGACCCGCAAACTTACCATATTGAAACAGAGGCGGTCAATTCCTACCGCAACCTAAAAATTAATGACAATGTTTTTAATGAAAGTTTTTACAGATCCAGCAATAGACAATATCAAAAGGCAGTCCAAGCGACGAGACGGAGATTTTTTAACAACTTCGATTTGCAACGTATATCAGAACTTCAGCGTATTCAGAAACAAGTCCGAAAGCCTCCACCACTTAAAATTGACCTGACTATTGTTGATATTAATCGTTTTTGTTTTTTTTTTTTTAAAGTTTCAGGGACGTACGTTGAAAGTCTGACTAGCCACAGCGTGAGCGATGCGGTGCAGGAGTGGGCAATTGGCTCCATTGCGGAACCCGATGTCCATCAACTTATTAAAACTTTTAAGGGCAGAACTGCACCCGGTATTTCCGATCTAGTCCCTTCGCACCTTAAGGCACTCTCAGAGGACTGTCGTTCAATGGCTGCTGCTAGTTTTAACGAAATAGTATGCACCGCAGTCTTCCCTTCCGAATGGAAGCGGGGGATTGTGGTGCCGATCTATAAGGGGGCGAGGGATAAGACGGATGCAACTTCTTGTCGCCCGGTGACTCTCCTCAGGATGGAGTCAAGGCTGTTCGAGAAGTTCATTGAGGAGAGACTTAAATATAAAATTGAAAGTGACGAGGTTCTACCAGAGCAGCAGCATGGCTTCCGTCATGGGCGAGGAGTATATACGTGTTTGATTTTTATCGAACAGTATATCTCTAAGGCCATGAATCGGAGTCGTGCTGTTCTCTTGGTGCAACTCCATATCAAGAAAGCCTTTGACTCCCTCCCAACGGGAGTCATACTGGAGGAGTTGCAGAACCTTGAGTTGAGCAAATTAACTTTGCGTTTATTCAGAAGCTACTTCGAAGCTAGAACTGTTACAGTATGGCACGGGCAAGTTATGTCTGATGTGGAGCATGTGTCGGGGGGGGGTGCCTCAGGGTTCATCTTTGGGACCCTCTCCTCTACATTTTAGCAATGAAAGGGTCCTTTGAGTTGCCATTTGGGGGAGAGACTACTGGTTTTTGCGACGATCAGTATATTTTATATGACTCAGAAGAGTGTAATTTTCACGGACTTTTGCCGATTGTTAACAAGGACCTCGGCTTAATCACGCAGTGGCTACGACAACAATCGATGGACATCCAGACTAAGAAACTAGTAATTGTGCCCTTTGGGAGACCTGCCTTTGTAAAAACTTTGGGAGACGTGGTTATAAACTTTGAGGGAGTGGAGATACCTTTATCATTCGATGTGCGTATTTTAGGGGTAATATTTTCATCAGATATGAAGTGGAACGCTCACTTATCACATGTAGTCGCTAAACTGCGTTTGGCAGTGTACTTATGTAAGCAGTATCGCAGTCGGTTGGGTAATAGAAATAAGATGACTATGTTTAAGCAATGCGTGTACAGTATATTGAACTATGGTTTAGGGGTATGGATACCAACATCGATTGCAGCGTTAAATCTTTTGCGACGCACGGTAAATGATTGTTTTAGATCCTTGTTTCATGTCCCCCCTCGAGAGCGAATTACCCCGTTTTATAAAATTCATAAACTTGAAACTTCGCGCGATGACATGTATAAGCGCTTAGCACTATTCTCTTTTCGTTCTAATCGTAGGCGAAGCATGCTTTACGATTTGGTGGGGGAGCGTACTGATCACAATCGCTGCTTCAATAACGTATCACAATTGTTTATTTCGGACTTTCATTCTAGAACACATAGATTGTATTCGTGCGTATTTCTGTGCTATCTCTGGAATGACTTATGTACGGATTTAAGAAGCAAAGTTTCGAATTGTTGCTTGCGAAAACTTAATTGTAAGCATTTTATTGACACTTTGGAGATATTGGACGCAAAGGGGTCGTTCAACCATTTAATGCATAATTTATGATATGCGGTCAGTTGATTTATTACTTATTTAAAACTAATTTATTACCTCTGCTGTATTTACGACAACAAATTTCAAATTAAAAAAAAAAAGGCGTTTTAGTAAGGTCAACGTCCCTTCCAACTCTTTAACATGGAGAAGTGCATAGACGGCATTTAAGTCAGCTACTTTTAGCTTCGTAAAAAAGTTTTGCAATTTCACGGCGGCCCATATCCAGTGTGACCAAACGATTAAATTATATGAACTGGAATTCATAATTTTAATAAGTGTTTGCAATGGAATTTAAATTCGGATTTCATTTTTATTTGCTTAAGGCCAGTTCTCTGGATGACTTTTCAGCGTGAAAACCGTCCTAAACTTACAGTTCACCTTGTTTTAGCGCTTACTGTTCCCAGGATGATTACAGCGATTACAGCAAAAGTTAATTTCAGTTCAAATGTGAGCTAAATGTAAGCTGAATACAGCAAAATCTGTTTGATTTTCAAAAGATTTATGAGAAAACATCTTGAAATCCCAAATCTTATGAGAAATACATAAATCACAATCTTGCCATCTAGTGGCAAATTTAAAATACACGAAGTTTTTTTAGTACAATTTTATTTTCACACAATTTCACTCAAATTTAAGGTAAACTTAATTGAAATGCAGGTAGGTTGTTTCAGCTCAGCCTAGGCGAAATCGCATCAAATCGCATCATATCTCGCAATATTGTGACGTCTCACGTGATCTAAAATACAAAACATTAATATATCTGCTATTTTTTTTTTTTTTTAATTTTCTGATTTAGTGGGATTTGAAACAGGTTCCTATGCATGCAAGGCAGAGCACCTAACCACTGACCCATCCACATCTTATGGATATGTTGCATTAAATTCATAATTACACACTAAAATAAAAGTCTTAATTATTTTAATATTTTTGATCAGCGCCATATAATTATAGATAAATATATGTTTATATTTAATTTAAAAATTATTAACTTATTAATTATTTTGCTGTTTTTGTTCAAAGAATACCTATTTTTTATCCACTTTGTCAACACTATCAAGTCATCAGTGTAGTCATGAGCATGCATCCCGGGATGGCCCTTGAATTGCCGCCCCTTTCACGGCCCAGTAAACAGTATTAAATTAAATTTTGTGCTCCCTGCCCTATTTGAATTTTTTTTAAAAAAAACCTGGATTCAATTTTACAGCATTCTTTCTAAGTTTTCCTGCCACTATTATAAAAAATAAATAAATCAAAGAAATATATTTTTTTAATTTTTAAGTAAAATACTGGTGCAATATTAACATTGTACCATTTATTTTAGAAATCAAGATTTCCCCCCCCCCTCTTTCTCAAATTGATTGAATTTTATCAAATGCTTCAATAATTGGAGGTATTTTATAAACTTCTAAATCAAATAATAATAATTGCATGTTCTTTAATTTTTGTTTAAATTTTTTAATAATGAACTTGTTTTTAGGGTTTTATTGCTTGGGTAACTAATTTGGTTAATTAAAGCCTTATATCTATATTTATTTAACAATTAATTACAGTATATTAATATGCTAGAAAGTCAAATTTGGTAAAATGTTGCTAAATCAAAGATGGTTCAAAATTAGCGTAATTTCAATTTCCCGCAGACCAAAAAGAATTGTTTGCATACGTATTTATTTGGTCATTAATGGTGGCCCAAAAGAATCAAGCAAAACTTTTTTTCCCAAAAAAAATCGATTTGAACATCTTGGGTCACCGTATAGATTTGCCGGCTGCCATTTAAACCCTAGAAATCATGCGCACGCATAAACAATTCGCAAAAATTATCCTGGGAACAGCCTAGCTGAATCCAGCTGAACTTGCAAGTTTGAGCTGAATGCTTTTGCTGCCATTGAACTTAACATTTCGCTCAGCTCTACGCCAGCACAGAAAAGTCGTCCAGAGAACTTAACATTAGTCTAAAGTTAAACTTAATTTTGGGCAATTTTAAATGCGTTTTCGCTAGCAAAGTTTTTAAATCATCCAAAAATGACAGTGTTGCCACTGAAAGTCAAGTGTACAGTACGGGCCTCATATAGACCCCGTTAACTAAACAGAGAAAGGTTTTCAAGAGTTTTTCTAGCTAATTAATTCGATTCCAATGCTAACTTACTGTTTTTAAACTATGTTAATTAATATAATTTATTTTAATTAATTAAAATTTTATTTTAAATTAAATAAAAATTTTGAAAAGTAATTTTTGTATTTGTATCAAGAAGGTGAAAGTGAGAAGAGGGTAAAGCAAGAAGAGGAAAGACTCGACCGCAACAAAAATCAGTTGAAATTTATTTAAATTAATTAAATATCTGAATTTTATTAAATTTATTGGTTTTTTTATAATTTAATTATAATTAAAATAAATACATTAAAAATTAGTTCAAATTCATTTAAATTAATTAAAAATCTGATTTTTATTAAATTTAGTTTTTGTATAAATCATTTTTAATTAGTTTTAGAAGCAAGGCTGAAGCTAAAGCTTTTAATTAACTTTATTCTGCATTAAAATTAAAATTTATATGCAAATAAATTATTTTTTTTTTGCTATTTATATTATTCAATTTTTTAATTATTTTTATACATTGTATTATTTTTCACTTTTATGTTTACCTTTGACGTTAAATTTAAATTAAATTAATTTTTCTATAGTTATTATTAAATGTAAATTAATTTGGTGATTATTTTGAAACTATTTATGTTTTCTCTCATATTTAAAATCATGTGTATTATATTTCGTCATTTTGAAAGTGTTAAACTTAATTATAATATTATATTATTATATAATTCATTTAAATATGGCTTCTCCTAATGGTTTCTTCAATAATATCATTGACACTAATAATGCTTGTGATTACATCAATTTTGACATTAACAATTTCAACATTAATCTTTTGGATGAAGTCCCTGTAAATGCTGTTATTGATGAAATGGTTTAAGAAGACACTTTAAATGACTATTATATTAAAGGATTATTATTTCATAAGAAACCTGACTATTCTGGAGTTAGAGTTCCATTATCCATTGTTGATGAATTTTTCAACATGATTACCGAAAAGATGGATTAATTTCTTGAGTGGGCTCCAGAAAAAAGAAATAATAACAATGGCTTTGAGGTGGATCCTGAAATGATGGAAGATGATGAATGGACAATTGAGGAGATTGTTCATAATGTTAGGGATGTGGTATGTGAAGATGATGTTGTTGAGGCTCAGCGTGCATTTGATGCTATGGATGCATCAGAAAGAAATATGGTACTTCCTGATGAAATGTTTGAAGTTCTTGAATGGATTGTCAATGATAGTGATATTGATGAAGATGATAAGTTAAGTCTCCAATGATGGAAGTGGAATCATTTCATAATATGTTGGAATATTTTGAAAATGCTCCTTCTCCTCAATGGTTTGGTTACCAACATGGTGGGGGTCCTCCTCATCCTCCCCCAGATCATTATTTCACAACCAGTGCAGTGCAAATGCGTCAAAGTTAAAGATTACGGACTAATGTGTTTTTATCTAAGATTCACTTTATAAATTTAAATCAAATTGAATTAAATAATGCTCTCAGAGTACAAAAAGATCTTAAATCGTGTTATTCAAGTTGTAGCTAATAATAGCCAGCCGCACGCAAGAATTTTTTTATGAATTCTCATGTTTTACATAATGCTATAAATATATCTTTTATGCTATTCAATCAAGTTTTAGGTAAAGTTATTTTGGATCACATTTCTAAAATTCAACATTTAAATGAAAAATTCTCACTTGATGTTGGCAATTTTAAGTTAGCTGTAATGACTATAGTGATGCTTGATCTTGGTGGTGCATTTAGGAGGCAAGGAGGAGTTTTAACTCGTACTAAGGTCAACCTAAAAAAATGGGTTGAAAAAAAGAAACATTGTACTGTAGCTATAATTATTGATGATAAGCTATGTTGTGCTAGGGCTATTGTTGTTAGCCTAGCACATGCTAACAGTAAAATTAAACCTAAGATTCCAACTAATAAAAATTTTTATGAAGCTATTCATAAAAAAGATCGTAACTTACAAAGAGATGAGGCAATTAAATTGCATACAAATGCAGGTGTCGGTCAGGGACCTTGTGATATAAATGAATTGCAACAATTTCAGATTTATTTAAAATTAAATTATGATACTCAATTAGTATGCTACGATGCTGCTATTTAATTCAAGTCAGTCTTTAAAGGGGATACAGCTAAATTCAGGGTTAATCTTTTTTGTATGAGTCTCATTACACTCCTATTACTAGTTTAAAAACATTTTTTGATTGTGAAATATATTGCGAGATATGTGAAGCTAAAGGTGGAAGACACCACCCCTGTATAGCTCCATACAATACATGCTGTTCATTAATATGCCCAGATGTTAAAACTGCACTTTCCCAACTTCTTGATAAAAAATGTTTTGTTTGTAATCATTATTTTTATGGTGATACATGTTTTAATATTTATATAGAAACAAATGTTTGTGGATGTGTTACTGCTTGTAGGGTGTGTTTTACTGAAATGAAGTCTGATTTGGAGTAAAATTCCCATCAATGCTTCATGCACAAGTGCACTTATTGTAAAGAAAATGTTTCTGTTGATCATAAGTGTTTTATTCAAAAAATTGACTTGAATGATAAAAAAAATAAAAAGCTAAATATCAAGTCAATTAATAATGCAGCATTTAAATGCTGGTATTTTAATTTTGAGTGCATGAGACTAGAGTCAAATGAGCATGCCCCCAATTTTGTGGTAGTTTCTTATCCGCTCTAAAGCTTCCTAAGCATCTCACTTGGCAAAGAAAAATGGCAACATTCATTTGCAAATCTAGCGTGGTCGGGAATAAATTTCATTATTGACAGCAAACATTAGATGATTTAGATATAAAAACAGAGACGTACTGATGATTTCATGACGAGATTAGGTGTTAACCTGGATCTGACTCTGACTCAGTCGACCTATATTGTTACCGATTAATCGACATCCATAATATTAACTGTTTCCTCTTGATTAATATTAACCGGAGTTTAAAAAGTCAACGAGAGTACCGTGGACTCGAAAACTGAACAATAACCCTCTTATAATAACGATTCCAAGGGATTTATCATAAAGATAAGAAAACCGACTGATACCATTTTCTATCCAAGCTCTACACACCAATCTTGAACTATCGCACTATCACGATCAACAACAAAAACGACTGGAGCCATTTTTAAAGCGATTTAATACAGATCAAAATTCAAATATTTAAAAATATGCGCCAAAGTCACTATTGGTGTGGATCCATATTGCTATATTTTCACAATAAATCAATGTGTTTGGAAGCTGAAACAGATTTCCAAAGCCAAACGTGAATTTAGCAAGCAGCGGTATTTATGAAACAAAGGAGAATTATCAGCACCATGTACTGGCGATTTTGGGGACGAGAGTGAATTCTTCTCTGCTGTACATTTCTTGCAGCTGATCGATACAACTCTTGCCGCAGCTAATACAATAATAATTTGTCAACAGATCACCTAATATTGTATTTATTTCGTTATAGATAATTCATACAACGGACAATCTAGATAGGGAGGACTACTGTTGACTGCCTGGACATGAGTGGAGATTAATAAAGGGTCTTTGGGTATGAACGACAAGTACGCCCTAGCGTAGTATAACCAGGACAAAAGAAGGAAAAAGTGAGAGAGAATCAGGAGATCAACTGTAAATGATAACTGGGGTACCCAGGAGAGGAGAAGTGAAAATATTAATTAACCTTAAAGTGAATATGACGTGCTAAAGTGATAAACATTTGGTGTATGCCGAAAATGAGTGAGAGAAGTGTGTAGCCGATATAAATAGAGAAAATGAGGCTATAGACTGGGGTAGCATAGCCAGATTGACGCGTGGAAATAGAGGTGTGTGAGCAGGGCGAAAAATTAAACACACAACGGGAACCAAATTATCAACGACAGTGGCATTTTTTGGAGCGCATCGGCGAATAGACAACTGACAACAAGAAGGGCAAGGTAGGGAGCTCAGCTCACATAAAATGTACGTGATACATCCTTGTCCTAACAATCACTAATATCAATTGTAAACCGCATGATCACTGTAACTAATAAAAAAGCCACTCAAATTATTGTGTTATATTTTCTTCTAATATACACGTAACTTCCTTTAAATTGACTAAACATTATCTCAGGATAATCTAAATCCTAAAATGTGTCGTGCAACTTTCAAATCTCGCGCAGAATGTGTTTCCTCGAAACGCCAACAGAGGGAGAATTACGAAACTGATTAACACAGTTTAAAATGATTCAGAAACTATTAAAACGTCTATATTATATATGAATAAAACAGAACTCAATTTACTATCCCTAACAATACTGCAAGATTTAATGAAACGCAAATAAATAACCGTATGAACATAATTTTCATGAAACCAAAAACTGACATGGCGATTGCCAGGATCGCTAGTGTCAAATATCCCTATTACAATCTGGTTCAGAAAATGTCCGCTAGGGTCTCTGTCAACTTGCGTTTCTTATCCGCTCTACAGCTCCTTAAGCATCTCACTTGGCAAGGAAAAATGGCGACAATCATTCTCAAATCTAGCATGGTCGGGAATAAATTTTATTATTGACAGCAAACATTAGGTAATTACTAGACCGATTACAAAATAAATTATATAAACTAATGTTCAATTTCTTGCCGGGTTTTAGATGCTTTAGATAAAAAAACAGAAATGTACTAAATATTTCATGATGAGATTAGGTGTTAACCTGGATCCGACTCTGACTCAGCCAACCTATATTGTTATCGATTAATCGACATCCATAATATTAACTGGTACTATAAAACAAAACGAAAATGCATTTTATATTATAAATTAGAACCACATTTATTTAGTTTCCTCTTGATTAATATTAACCGGAGTTTAAAAAATCAATGAGAGTACTGTGGACTCAAAAACTGAACAGTAATTATACTTTTTGCATTAGTGTAATTAATATATACTAAAATAAGCAAATTCCCACATATTAGATAACCCTCTTATAATAACAATTCCAAGGGATTTATCATAAAGATAAGAAAACCGACTGATACCATTTTCTATCCAATCTCTACGCACCAATCTTGAACTATCGGTGATTACTAAATTAGTTGTTTTGAGTCTTCTTACATCGAAACTCCGTAATCAACTTAAACTAAAGTTACAGCACTATCACTATCAACAAAAACGACTGGAGCCATTTTTAAAGTGATTTAATACGGATCACAATTCAAAAATTTAAAAATATACGCGCCAAAGTCACTATTGGTGTGGATCCATAGCGCTATATGTTCACGATAAATCAATAGGTATAGCATATACATCAATATCATTTCACGACATTAATATATCGAATCTAGGTTTGGAAACTAAAACAGATTTCCAAAGCTAAACGTGAATTTAGTAAGCGGAGGTATTTACGAAACCAAGGCGAATTATCAGCACCACGTACTGGCGGTAAAACGCTTTTAATAACTAAATGATCGGTTAATCATAAATATCATTAATTGTTAATAGATTTTGGGAACGAGAGCGAATTCTTCTTTGCTGTACATTTCTTGCAGCTGATCGATACAACTCTTGCCGCACCTAATACAATAATAATTTGTCAACAGATCACCTAATATTGTATTTATTTCGTTATAGGTAAATATTTCTAAACAATAACTTATATAGTAATTAAGATTATGTCGCAACAAAGAGTTAGTGTTAATTGATTAAGTCCCGTTAAATGTTGAGTACTATCGAGACTCTGACAGTACTCCCATAATTCAAAATATACAAATTAAACTACTATACCGTCGCCAAATATGAAAGCCAATCTTAAGAAGTAAGGTTAAGTAGAAAGCTATCGTTACTATTAGTATTATTGTATGGAGAACCAATGCAATAACCATTATATTATCTTTTAGTTATGTCATCTGCATCACAAAAAGAAAGCTCTCTCAAAACAATGCTAAACGAGCTATTAACGGAAAAATTCGAGAAGCATGAAGCTTCGATGGATACGACGATTAGCACAGCAATATTAACATCTCTAGCTCCAGTAAAAACCGATATTGACCAACTAAAGAAGGATAACTCGGAAGTGAACAAAGTGCTAATCGACATTTATAAACAATTAGAAATGTTAAAACAAAATGCGGCTTCTACTTCTGCGAGAACTGACCTCGCCGACCAACGCCACTTTCAAATTAAGGACAAAGTTACAGATTTCAGTGATCATCAGAGAAGACAGAACCTGCGTTTTACCCATTTGGCGGTGCAGTCACAGAAATCATCAGACTGCTTGGCAACAGTCGCACACCTGATACATGAATCGATGAATATTACCTTAATGAAGATCGACTTTCAGCGAATACACACGGTGAGTGGCGCGCGTCTTGACAATGTAACCTGCTTCAAAGACTCCAACTTATGCCAAGACATCCTCATTCAAAATCACGACTATATCAAGTACTGCAAACGAAACAGCGGCTCTCTTAGTAAAATGACTGAAGACTTTGAGGAAGATACAATCTTGGCAAGGAAAGAACTGGTTAGGTTCGTGCTCGACACCAAAAAAAAAATTCCAACTTTGGTATAACCGCTTGAATCACGATAGTACGACATACAAATATCATCTCGGCATAATTAGGTCATACCCCATTGAAAGGAGACCTCGACATGATAATGTGTTCACTACCTATACATGTCAAGATACATCTTCAGCCACATCACATCAAGCAGAGGAAGAGAGAATGGAGACCAAGGAGCAGGTGCAACTCCCCCCTCAAATCGTAACCAGCACTCTTAACTGTTACAATCAACCCAAAGAAACATCTCGACTGAACAACGCGAAAGCCAGACAGCTAATTCCCAGCGGCAGGGTAACTATCTTAAAACTAACGATCAATCTTATAAACAAAAAAAGCCAAATTACAAAACAGGCGACTAAGATGTTAGGCACCATCAACAAGCTAATATGAGCTTAGTAAATATATCGCCAAGAGGTGGTTACTCTAGGGGACGTGGGGGAAGGGACCCCAGGGAATCGAACAAAAACTTTTATGAGGACTTCTATGGAAATTGGGTATATAGGGACAACAGTGGGGAATCAAACAATACACATCATCGATCCAATCCTTCCGACTTTGTAGAAACTGCAGACGAGCGCTATAGGCGTTCTAAACAAAAGGAAAGAGATAGTTATAGGAGTAGAACTACTACTCACATTGGTTTATCAAATAGTAAATTAAGAAACGATAGGTATTAGCAAACAGTCTTCCTTCTCACCACTTTTCCTCTTTATTACTTTTTTATTTCTATATTTTTACTTTTAACTACTTTAGTTCAACTAATATATAAAACAAATGCTCAAATTTTCTATTAGGGATACTACTTACTTATTTTTTATTTTTTCTACTCCTGGACTACTCGGACTTCTTGTACTTAACCTACTTAACACTTAATACTACACTATTTTGCTGTGTTGTCACTACTCTGCCTCATATTTATTTCCTCTTTACCTTATGCACCTTCCTATCTCTCTGATAACTAAGGGCTCAATTCAGGTTAATCCAACAGTGATAATATTATTGTTCAGAAGGTTTAATCACCATTAAGCAACTTATAGTGAATTAAAATTGAATTGAAGCTATAATTAGTTAACCAGAGGTCAGAACCTACTGCTACATCAATCTTTAAAGCTAAATTCAATAGAAATAGAGGTAATATTTTGGATGAATTAAGGGCAGACAAATTATATAATAATTTTATAGTTCGATGCATCTTGATCTAAAGCGACGTTATCTATCTGTAGAGCCACTAAATGATTCAGCAGTCGTCATACAACCTCTACTTCATGCTACAATGGACCAACCAACTACTTCTCAAACACCAATACATCAGTCGATGCAACTAATGAAAATATCGAAAATATCCAAAGGAGATGAACTATTGATGGCAATAGATAAGACGAAATTGCTAATTGCAAAAATGTCCACACCTACAATGAAAATTGATATGCTCAGCTTTCGGTTCATGTTTGACGAAACCAAACTCCAACTTCTCGAATCTGAGCTGAATGGTGATATCGTAATGGAAAATGATCATGCTGGTGATCTGGTGGAGGATAGCGATGATAAACACAGCTTTTCACTTCTGCCATCTCAAGATGCCCTACCCCAGGTCCAATTTGAGGACTTATGATTGAGACAGCGACCAAGACAGTCGCTATAGATAAACTACCAACATTATTATATTTAACACACAATACTAGATTTACTAAATCGAATATCTGATACCACACCAGGAAATGCGATTTCCCGAATCACGGGAATAAAACCACTGCGTTTTATAAATAAACTCTATACGCTACCACAAACTGCACTGCATCTCGCAGCCACGGGGTCACCAAATCATTATTTTATCGAATCGACCATAATAAAATATACGGAATACAGACCCATTTAAACACCTTTGTAAACTATTTGAGATCAAATTAGTACTGTATTACGTTAAACACCGCTTAACGATTCTCTAAATTATTTAGATTTGAGAATATTGCAAATAAATTGCATAGAATTATTTTCTTTGCATCTACTGCGTTAATATACACACTATGTCACTATCATTTTTGCAACGTCAATCTCATGGCGACGCACACTTAGGCGACACCTGCCCGTTATTACGTAAGTCCTACATAAAATGTAATACAATAAAATTATTATTTGTTAATCGAGATAATCTGAATTAATAAAAAAACTCTGAGCGACCCCCTCGACAGTCTCAAATCTGATAGCGAAACCCGTACTTCTATTCCAGTCACCCATCTGTCAGCGGCCATCTTTATTTTGGCTTCGGAGATACTGTGCTTGGGCAAAGCTTGGGCGTTGATTAATAACCTGTTATTTA
>JAQGAZ010002104.1:0-20678 GCA_034692225.1 Polydesmus complanatus | reverse complement strand
AAGTAACTTGCAGAAGAGCTCCTGCAATGTACAAAGATACCCAGCAGTCACAATATGTAATGAAATTAAAGTTTGCAGTTCCTATTAATTGCACACTTTTTAGAGTGCACTCTTATAACGCAATACCTTTGTTCCATTATTTGAATATACAATAACGTGTGTAATATAATTTAGATATCTAGAGCATTGCATTACAAACGGAACCCTAATAAAACTTTGGAAATTATTCCTCCACAAAAGTAATTTTGTCAGGTTTTTTAAACAAAAATTTAAAGCTTTCTGAATTAAGGAATAAATATAAAGCAGCTAAATATAAGAACCATATTCTTTAATCCCACATTAAAAAACATTTTAATTTTTAAAAGTTAATTTATTTAAAATGCAGAAATTTTTTAGTTTCTATAGAAATCTCAGTGTAATGTCGATTTTTGATTCAAGTGGTTTTTATGGTTATCTCTTTGAGTTAGTAGATTTGCTAAAAACGCTACATAAATAATATTCTTTACAGTGAACTATACGAAAATCCAGGCATTACTCTTACTAAAAGTTATTTATCAAGAGTTGAATACAAAAAGCCTTTATTAAAGGTTAATATCTATACTGTATAATATTAAGTTTTACTGCATTTAAATTACAAAATTGTGCATAATATTGTCAATAACATGTTACTAAAAATGCTGCATTTGCATTGTTCTGTAGATTGAAGAACTTTTAAGTGGCATTGGAGGTGTTTGGGGCTTGTGGATTGGTGTATCTTGCAGCGTATTACTCTCAATGGGAGTGGAAGTCATCAGTAAAGCATTTCCCTCTGCATTTATAAAATCCTGCAAATGGTTGCTGCATACTTTATACAATTTTATTCAATACTTGGGATTGATCATCATTGGCTTAGCCTGTGTGTGGCAAATCTACATTACCATTGATGAATTTCTAAAGTACAAGCTGTTTGTTGTATACTTTTTCACTCAACTAATTCACTCACTAATTTGATATCACTTATGATTTTCATTATTACAAAACATAGATCCAACTACAAAGTTTCACTATAATACCAACACATTTTTATTGTTTCATAACCTGGTTAAACTATTTTTTTTCCTTAAGGTATAATGTGATAACAATGGAAACAATTGAAGATCTGGATTCGTTTCCCACTGTTTACGTTTGTTCTCAATCTGCTATGTTTTTAGATCACTCGGGTGATGATGAATTGGCAGAAAAAATAAAAACTTTGAAAAAGATGGATCGCAATGACTTAACTTAGTACAATTATTACTCTGAAGTTTTAAATTAAAAAAAAAAATAGGAAAATTTCATTAATAATTTAGTATTAATAACTTTTAAAACTACAATATTAAAATGCTTTGTCTGCAGCAAATGGGGTTTACGGCAGAGTTTAAAGATAACTTTAATGAGGAAGAAAAATTTCTATTATCTCCTAACATATCCGAAATGGTGTTAGAGTGTGAATTTCGTACACAGAATGGTTTACTTGTACCCTGCATGTAATTATTAATAATACAGAAGAAGCACTAAACAAAATAATTATTTAAACTAAATTTTAATTAGATTTGACAGTGTTAAAAGAATAGCTACCATGTTTAAGTGGGTTGTTATATGTGCAATTATCAATCCACAAAGGTCAACTGACAGTGAAACACTTCAAGTGACAAATAAAAATAATAACAATATGGTTAACTATAAATTTTTATTTTTGTAATGGAAATTTAACTATTTTAAAGATTTGAACATGCGAGTGGCCCCTTTACATCAGGAGCTTAATAGTTGGTCATCAGTTGCTACAACAATTGGACTAAATCCGTTTGTCATTTTTAGAGATAATATGATTTATAACGAAGGTAAGACGCTCGTTTCAGTTGAGCCAGGAGATGCAGTGGACATTACATTTTCAATGGTATAAATATTACATTTAAATGTTACAGTGTATATTGTTGTATAATTTTAATGCATTTAAATTAGACCGAGACAAGAAGACTGCCATCTCCTTATTCATCAAAATGCATTTCAGAGCACACTAAATACAATAACTTTCCCAATAAACTAAGGGATAGTGCTACTTTCAACTACTCCTACATTTATGAGGTTCTACTATTTTATAATTATCACTTAGTTTACTTTAATGCATGCATTATAATTATTGTACATTAGGAGTGTCTTGATTTTTGTTTGTTGGATAAACAACGTGATGTAGACGTTTCTGGTAATACAACAAATTTTATTATGTCAATTTTATTTTTTGCTAATTAAGTTTAAAAGTTGTTTTACTTTTATCTAATCACTCAAAATTAATTTTTATGTTTTTTTTAAAACAATTAAAAGAAAAATATATAAAGGATTGCGGTTGCCATTCACCCTGTGTGTAAGAATCATTACAATTATCAGATTTTAAGTTAATTTTAAATAAATGATTATTTTTTATATCAGAGAAAAAGACTATACTATTAAAACACACATGAGACACTTTGTTTACAAAAAGGTAACTTAAATACACTTTTTTTAAATGTCAAAATATTAATAATAATTTATATATAAAATGTAAAAGAAAATCACTCCTGATCTATTGATAAATGCTGATCATTTCCTGGACTATTTGTGGTATTTTTAATGCAATTGAAAAATATTATTAATGTTCATTTCTCAATTATTGTTATATTTCATGTAAGGAATGGCTCAGCTGTGGTTACCATTAGTCCAGAGAAAAGCACAAAGAAAGTGATCAGAGAAAAACCAGCCATAGAAGTAAACGTTTAATTATCTAAATAATAATTATTGTTAAAGTTCATTTATAATCTTCAGCCTTTCAATTTGGTGGGAATGATTGGTGGCATTTCCGGTCTGTGGATAGGTCAATCTCTACTATCCCTCATTATGGAAATACAGCTGATGTTGAAAATGATCATCAATAAACTCATAAAGATATTCAATAAGAAAAAATGAAATAATTGACTTTTGTTCTGCACTATTTCTACTAATTAAAACCCTTAATTTCTGATTGTTATCGTTGCATATGCTATTCTTCTTACTCATATTATTGCACTTGAAATGCACAATATACAGCTCTAAAGTTGATGCACTACTGTTTTAGATGCGAAACAATGTCAAATGCTACTAATATTAATATTACTCACATTTATTCCACCAGGCTGGGTGGCTAATTAAATATTCAACAAATAAATGTTTTTCAGCTCCTTGCACAAATTGAATCTATTATTAAGATTGGTTTCCACTTTGTTTTTTATGGCCTGATAATTATTATTGTTGTGACTCATTATTGTAATATGACATAAATTTTAACGAAATTTTTAATAGTAATGATAAATTGATACATTAACGATTGTCATTTTCGTAATACCGCAATTATTATATTTAATTGTTAAATTACGCTGTTGAAAACATCTGAAACAGTCTTGACAAACTGAAATGTGGGGTTACGAGACATAGGTTGCCAATCCTCGGCTATAAACTGAAACTTTTAAATGCTTATTAAAAATGTTATTTATGTATAGCGTTTGGCGATTTTATTTAATCTTTGTGTTTATTATACGTTACTTTAATGAACGATTTGTGCAGACTAAACAATCTAAAAAATAGTTCATTTAACTCAGAAATCCTTCATTCAATAATTATTATTCTTAAAATTGTCCATTTGAATTTTACTTGGACTAAGAATTTTTCGATATAATAATAATAATGAATTATAGCAATATTTTTTTGTAGATTGAAAGAAGACAATTAATTTCCAGGTTTTTCCAATGGAAAACAAGAACAAACATATCTATTATTTCTCTCCCTACTTCTACTCCCTACCACATATGCACCAAAATGACTTACATGTATTATAACAGATGAAACAACATAAATATAATTACATGTACCCACACACACACACACACACACTCAATACAAAAAATATAATAGGAAAAAAAAAAGACAATTATTATTAATTAGTATTTGATTCTCATTAATTCCTTTTCATTGTCATTTTAGTGATGCAAATAGGTAATAAAAAAAAAACACAAAACCAAACGCAAATACATTGTTTTTGTCCTTGGTCTTCAATTCCACCCCAAATTATTCCACCCCTGTTAAAACTATTATTATGCATGAGATTCAAAGCAAGTACTGGTCTAATTTAAGTGGTTTATGGTAAGGACTAGTCTTATTTAAGAGCTTATATAAGTCTTCTCAGGAGGTATATTTGAAGCCCCTAATGTTTTTCGATAAATTTCTCATATAACTCATCCGCTACTTTTGTACATCTCCTTCATCTCCCCCACGCAGACCGGAAGTGATGACAGGCAGCACTTGGTCGAGGTTTTTTTTTATGTGTGGGAAGATGCTCGTAGCTGAGGCTGAACATTTCTCTGGTAAACTTCCTCAATGAGCATATTTCCCGAACCACAGATTAAAAAGATGGGCCATCGACTGTGCCATATGGGAAGAATCCGTTTTTAGCTCGGAGAGGTTTTCCCCTGGTTCGCCAGACAAAGAAATGCTCTCTAGTCATGAATTCCCTCGTTAAGTTAGCCACATCTGCTGCTGGGGAGGCCACCGCCGGGAAGGCCTTCTGCATGCAGGCAGTGAGGCGCTTTTCGATCCGCCCAGGTTCGTTCAGTTCCCTGTCAAGGAGCACTACTGCCTCCACACACTCTTTCAACTTGTCCACGAACTCCTTTTTAGTGTCCACTGCATGCACCGTGGTCAGGGTGGACAGGACGATGGCGATGGATAGGAAGAAAAGAGCCAACATTTTTTATTTATCAGAGGTTTAAAACGAGATGTGCTCTGTTTTTTTTTTTTGCTGTTGTCATAATGATATGGGTGAAGGAGAGCTCAAACTCTAACACACACACATGTCACGTGTTGTGAATTAACGTTAAAAAAAAATTCACCTTAAGTATTTCAGGAGAAATTCAATGGCATGTTGGGATCTGTATGATTTTGAAATCATATCTTGCTGCGTACATGAGTGGAATGTTTTCCTCCTGTATCAGTGGCATTCAACGCTGATCTCAATCGCTCGGCATCTCCATCACATTTATTCCATTTATTACTACAATTCCAAATGGATGATGCAAAACTGAGCTATGATATATAATAGTTGCCCTCAACAAAAACATCTGCTCCATGTTTAAGCGATGTTTCCATTATGTTAGGTGAGCTTAATCCAGTTGAAAGATGTAGCGCTGTTTGACCATTCAATTTCTGTTTATTAATGTCAATATGGCCACTGGTTAAAAGAGCCTGAGTTTCAAATGCATTTCTTCTAATTACAGTCTAAATTAGGGGAGTGTCGCCATCATCATCCGGGCATATTGAACACTTCCTTGAAAATGTCGTCATTTTTTATGCTTAGATGAAGAAGCAGGCAGGCATTGTTTTTAGTTAAAACATATGCTCCAGTGTTTATCAACATTTAAGCTACTACTTCAAAGTGGTCAAAATCTAAGGCTATTTCCGGAAACGTCATTCCAAAAAGCTAGACGCTGTATAAAGTAAGATGAGTAGTGGATGGAATAAAAGTGCACTATTTAAATATGCGTTATTTTCCATTCATTCCAATGTTTAAATAAAATAGTCCAGGATTATTTCATTCATTCGCTATATTACTTCTGTGTAAAGTGAGAGCAGTAGTGGATGGAAGAAAAGCGTCCCATTGCGTTAGCATTAATTTGCATTTTTTCCCAATTTGAAATAAATGGGTCTGGAATTATTTCGTTCATACACTATGTTACCTCTGTGTACAGTGTGAGGAGTAGTGGATGGAATAAAAGCGCACTACGGACATTGCATTTACATTTACGAGTTAAATTTTATTGATTCCACGTTTTAAAAAAAAAATAGGTCCGGGATTATTTCGTCCATTCCTTATCTAATGCAGTGTAAATGTCAATAGAGGTGAACGGAATAAAACTGCACTATAGACTTAGCATAAATTCGCATTCACTTCTCCAGTGCAAGAAAGATTGTATTGATTTTCGTAATCAATATTTTGCAGCTGCGCGAGTCTCGAAAGAACAAAATGACGTCACACTTATTGATTTATTGACGGGTGTATGAAATTAAAACTTATATAATGCGCATGCGCCAATACTTGGTTTTTATAAAATAAATTTCTGAACTTTCTGAGCGTAGAAACACTCCCATTGAAATAGTAAGGTACTTTTCCCCTCCTACTCCTAAGCATAAAAACACCCATTTAAAATTCAATATTTTTAACCTTGACAACCGAAACACTTTGTGAGAAAACAAATCTTTATTTAAGAAAATATTAAAACGAAATTCTTAAGCAAATATTTTCAACATTGGAAAATATTTCAAGGCTAAACCATGTATATTTTAACGCAACGTGTTGTATGGATTTTTGTGATCAATTAACCTTCAAACATTTTCCATATATAGCAGACATATTTGTGCGCAGTTGTTATAAACAAAATGGTGTCGTTGGTGAGTGACTCTCTTTCGGCTGTGGACCAGATCCAGGGATCGAAATACAAGTCTAGGAAGAGGATGTGGTTCCTCTTCCTCTCCATCTCCTCACTCTTGGCCCTCTACCAGACATATCAACTCATCTCGCAATACTTTCAGTAACTGTCATAATTTAATTATTATTATTACTGTATTTTTTAAGTGTGTTTTGTTTATGAACAGTTACTGCGTAGATTTCATAGATTTTTTTTACAATTAATGGGCGCTTGTAATAGTCACTGGTTAAAAATAGAAAATTTTATGCATTAATTATTTTGTCACCGAAAATGCTATAGTGGACACACAACCCAAACAGTTTAAAACATTTTATTTAATTTATACAAATCAAACCTCAAATAAAATTATACTCAAAATTTAAGTAAAATATGCCAGTTTAGTTATGAATTTTTTTCTTCTTAGAATTCCAATGACAACTTCAGAAGTTAATGAAGTGGCGGTTGATAAGTATGATGCCACACTTTGCTTTGTTCATCCAGAGCAATTATTCTCAACAGACCCTGTCCCTGAGATGTGTAAGTATCCATATACCAGTACAAATAAAGTTGCTCTGATCTTTTGCAACTAATCTTGTCTCTGAACTACCGTAGTTCTTATGTGCCTAACTTCCAACATCACTGATGAGGAAAAAGCATTATGCAGAACTTATAGCAATTATCTAAGACGTTATAGTAATGAGACCAAGAACATTTTGCTTAAAGTAAGTGTTTGTAGTTTTCCTTTAAATTGTGTAAATATTAAATGAAATTCAGATAATGAGTTTGGATTCTTCGTGCAACATGACATCTCCATCTCTCTTCTGTCTCTCTCTGTTGACCGAAAGAGAGAGATATGACCTTGGATATGATATTGAAAGTATGTTTGACTATTTCCAAGCATCTACAGAGGTTAGATTAGAATCCAACTATAGGTGATTTATTTCTTAATTGTTTCTTCAAATTTAAGAGTTTAACTAATGATGTTTTTTTTTATCTTTGAAAGATATATTTTTAAAAGCCTATTTAATAATTTATTCTATGGCAATTGCGTAACTATGGAATTTATGGGTATAATTTAAAATTTAATAAATATTTTGCAGTAGATATTTACCGAGTTAATTAGTTCATCAAATTAGTTTTCTATTAACATATTACCAATTGAGATTCGTATTGATTGCTCAAGAAAAGGGAACACTTCCTGTTTTTCAACCGAATGATGTTTTGAAGGATGTTTTGAATCGCAACCAAATGTACAAAGTAAACCTTAAAAAGGTGCTGTTTCCATTTATTTTGTTATGTTTAACCATTCGATAGTTTTATTAACTTTTCTTTGTCCCCAGACTTATTATGTTGAGAAAACGTGGCCTTATAATCGTGCTTGCTCAGATGATGATTCCCAAAGTTTTACTGGGTGGACAGATTTTTATGAAGACTATAATAATATATCATCTTATAACTTTACACTAAAAGTAAAAATTTCTTTTAATAATTAAAATTACTTTTTAAAGGTTTTGACAATGTGATGATTTTATATTTATTATTATTATTATTATTGATAGTGGTTTATTGACTAATTACATAAACAAAATACAAAACTTTTTAACATCTTTAACATATTAAATAACAATTATATCAATGACAACAACAAAACAAATCTATAACACTAAACATAAGCAATCTGCCACAACCCACCCATCCGGAACCCCGAGTCAAGGAGGAGCTAGATTCAGCAGAGAAAGGGGCGCCGCACAGCCTACTTTGTTGGGGGGACACATACCTGCAGTGCCCATCAACAAGAGAGAGGAGGAATTCCAATAAACTTCTCCCCCTCCCCCGATCCAGTGTTGCTGCTTGATGTGATGAGGAGGCAAAATTGCTAAACAGTTTTTTAAAGTTCCTACTCTTCTAGTTGATCTGCCTTTTGAAGTCACTCCCACAAATAAGTACTCCCCCTTCCATGTTTTCAAAAGTTGCTGTAACCTCTTCTTCCATCACTCTTTCAATTGCTTAAACTGTCTTTGCTCACACAGCCTATCTTTACGGCATATGCCAACCTCTACCTTCCCTGTACCACCGAGTTTGCTTCACTTTTTCTCAACTGGTTCACCCTTCTTTCCTTCTTTCAATATTAATGTTCGCATGCAATCTTTGCTTACACTCAACCATAGCGTTCTTTCCTTTTCCTTGAGCTGCTTAGGTGCCTTTTATTCTGCTTTTTTTTTTTGAAACAATTTTTCACAAAACAACAACTCAGCCTCCATTTTGTAGACCCCTCTTTCTTCTTTATTAACATCTATCCCGATCTTACTGTTTTTAATCTTCTTAAGCCAAAATTCCATTAAAGAACTAAATTTTACTACCATCAACGTCCTTCCTATTTTCATTTTTCCATCGCATTGGTTGAACTAAATGTCTTCGTCCTTCCCATTGCCTTTCTTTCCATCCTGCCACACATGTCCTCACGGAGGTGATGCATGTTAAGCTTAGCCACCGTTATAACTCGATCTCCACTCCAAATCGTCGTAAACACACAAAATGTTTTATTATGCCTACTCACAAACACTTTGTATACTTCTGAAAATCCACACCATAACACTTAAAATTATCTAAAACTTTTTAGAAAAAACGAAAACTGCTGGGAGAATGTAACCTTTCGACTACCACATTTAACGCCACCTAGCAGCCTCTGATTTATAATTTTTAAATTATATATTATAATTTATAAGACTAGTAGAATTTTAGAATAGTACAAAAATAAATTTTTTTTTTTTAACACAGGCTTGCTTAGACAAGTGTCTATTTGATTTAACCCTGACTTATTGCGGATGTCTTATACCTTATTCTGTAATACACCAAAATCTGAACCACACTCCAATATGTTCAAGAAGTAAGTTTGATAATAATATTAGATTGTGAATTAAGCTTCAAATAATAATTATAATGCTTATTAATTAGAATGCAATAAAATACCTCAGGAGAAATTGGATTTCATGTGTAACTGTAAAACACCTTGCACGTGAGTTTCATTTTGTATTGTCAATTGGTTCGAAATTATGCTCGCAAAACTCTGGGAACTTGTAGACATTGTAGAAGTTTTGTTCATTGGCACTAATTTTATAATAGATAAAAATAGTTTACTTTGGTTGGTAGTGGGAACAGAGAAATTTGAAGTTTTAAAGTTAGTTGGTGACCTGAATTACATGCAATTGCAAAAGGCATTTAGTACACACAAATTAATAATTTTAAGTGCCAAGTTGATTTAATTGTCAATTATAATTTTGGGCTAAAACAATTTTTTTTTTACTTTTAGGATTTTAGAAGTAACTTGCAAAAGTGCTCCTGCAATGTACAAAGATACCCAGCAGTCACAATATGTAATAAAACTGAAATTTTGACATTTTTAGTAATTGTTATTGCACACTTTTTGAGGTTTTTGATAACAAATGTATTGCAATGTAATTGAAAAATACTATACGAAAGTTTACTGCACCCAGTGATAATGAGATAATCAATTGCCACCTAACGATTGGAATGTGTCATAAATGTGGCGGTATTTAATGGTGGTGGGAAATAATTTTTTCCTGTAATTCATGATTTATTAATAGACAATAATTATGTCATGAGTCACACTCAGTAAGCCTTGTAGACTCAAATGCATAATTATTTTAAAATGCAATACTTTTGTTCTATTTATTTGAATACACAATAATATATTCTGTAATATAAATTAGATACCTAGAGCATTGAGGAACAAATGGAACCCTGATTATACTTTGGAAATCATTCCTCTACAAGAGTAATTTTAGTCAGATTTTTTAAACAAAAATATAAAGCATTCTGAATTAAGGAATCAATATAAAGCAGCTAAATATAAGAACCATATTATTCTTTAATCCCACATGAAAAAAAAATTTAATTTATAAAAGTTAATTTATTAAGAATACAGTGATCTTCAAAGGTAGTTAAAAAGCAGATATTTTATAGTTTGAATCAAAAATCGACATTACACTGAGATTTTTATAGAATTGGTTCTTATGGTTATCTCTTTGATTTAGTAGATTTGCTTAAAACACTACTTTAAAATTTTTTACAGTGAATTTTACGAACATCCAAGCATTAGTTTTATTAAAAGTTATTTATCAAAAGCTGAATACAAAAATCCATTATTAAAGGTTAGTATTTATACATGTATATGTTTAAGTGCATTTAAATTATAAAGTTGTGGATAATATTGTCAATAACATGTATCTGAAAATGCTGCATTTGCATTTTTATGTAGATTGAAGATCTTCTAAGTGGCATCGGAGGTGTTTGGGGCTTGTGGATTGGTCTATCTTGCAGCGCATTACTCTCTATGGGAATGGAAACCTTAATTAAAGCATTTTCTTCTGCAATTAAAAAATCCTGCAAATGGTTGCTTCATACTTTATACAATTTTATTCAGTACTTGGGATTGATCATCATTGGCTTAGTATTTGTGTGGCAGATC
Organism: Polydesmus complanatus; assembly: GCA_034692225.1. Lineage (NCBI taxonomy): Eukaryota > Metazoa > Arthropoda > Diplopoda > Polydesmida > Polydesmidae > Polydesmus > Polydesmus complanatus. Next base: position 9,704 of record JAQGAZ010002104.1, on the reverse strand, counting down.
TACATTACCATTGATGCATTTCTAAAGTACTAGCTGTTTGTTATTTGTTGTATTCTTTGTCACTTAAACCTTATTTTAAATTGCAAATTTTAATTGAAAAAGCTGGTCTTCATAGATAATATCTATGAAATTATTAAGCACACATTTTCACTAATCTGATATCACTCATAGTTTGCAATATTACAAAACATCCAACTACATACAGTGTAGTTCCACTATAATACCAACACTTTTTTTTTTTTCATAATTTTATTGTATCATATTTTCTTTTTCATAACCTGATGAAACTATATTTTTCCTTAAGGTATAATGTGATAACCGTAGAGACTGTTGAAGATCAGGATTCATTTCCTACTGTTTACGTTTGCTCTGAGCCTGCTGTGTATTTAGGTAACTCGGATGATGAAGACCTGGCAGGAAATGCTGCCTTAGCAGAAAAGATTAAAGCATTGAAAAAGGTCCCATTTAAAAAAAAAAAAGAAAATTTTATTATTAATAATATTATTAAAGTTTTAATAAATTTTACAATTAAAATGCTTTATCTGCAGAAAACTAATTTTATGGGAGAGTTTAAAAACAACTTTAATGAAGAAGAAAAATTTCTATTATCTCCTAAAATATCCGAAATGGTGTTGGAGTCTGAATTTCGTACACAGAATGGTTTACGTGTACCCTGCATGTAATGAATAATAATAGAACAAACACTCAACACAAAAAATACGGTGCTCAGATCAAATTACACAATACAGTATCAATGTCAAATATCAAATACATACTGTAAAACACAATACCGAAACCCGAAACATACATTTACATTTTTTCCTAAACAATAATAATATCAAGAAAAAGCAAACAGGAGCCAAGTTGTCCCTGATCAGTCTTGCTGTTGTCTCTACCTTCTTTCACTTTTCCCTTCCTTGAACAAGCTCGCAAAACGTGTTTTGACCTGCATCCATGTTTTTCTTCTTCTTTACACTCATCCGGCACATTTAAACTTTCTTTGACATCGGTATCCAGATTCCAGTCACAATCCTTTTCTTTTATTTCCTTTATCCTTTGCCCGCTGTCCATTTTCCTAATTCTTAACACATTAATCCACTTCATTGATCTAAAAAAATTCCATGTTCCAAATACCAAGTTAAATACTTAATCTTTTCACAAACTTACAGTAAAAACCCCCGATCTGAGCACAAAACCACATTAGAGGGCGGCCTCTAGCGCCTCCCGCAATAAATATTAAAACATATAAAATGTTATGTTAGGTTTGACAGTGTTAAAAGAATAGCTACCCTTTTTAATTTGGTTGTTATTTGTGCAATTATCAATCCGCAAAGGTCAACTGACAGTGAAACACTTCAAGTGACAAGTAAAAATAATAACAACAGGTTTAATTATAAATTTTTTTACTAATGGGTGTGTAAATTAAACTATTTTAAAGATTTGAACATGCGAGTGGCCCCTTTACATCAGAAACGTATTATTCGGTCATCAGTTGCTACAACAATTGGACTAAACCCATTCGTCATTTTTAGAGATGATATGATTTTTAACGAAGGTAAGACACTGGTTTCTATTGAGCCAGGAGATGCAGTGGACATCACATTTTCAATGGTATAAGTATTACATTTAAATGTTACCGTGTATATTGTTGTATAATTTTAATGCATTTAAATTAGACCGAGACAAGAAGACTGCCATCTCCTTATTCATCAAAATGCATTTCTGAGCACACTAAGTACCCCTATTTTCCTCAATATCTAATGAATAGTGTTACTTTCAACTACTCCTACACTTATGAGGTTCTATTATGTTATAATAATTATCACTTATAGTTTATATTAATTCATGCGTTATACTTATTATACATTAGGAGTGTCTTGATTTTTGTTTGTTGGATAAACAACATTATGTAGAAGCTTCTGGTAATAAAAAAAAATAAATTACGCCAATATTATTTTTTGTTAATTAAGTTTGAAAGGTTTTACTTTTGACGAATCACTCAAATTTAATTTTTCTTTTTTTTTTAATAAAATAACAGAAAAACAAATAATTGATTGTGGTTGCCATTCACCCTGTGTGTAAGAATTATTACATATAATTTTAATAAATTATTTTTGTCAGATTTTACATTAATTTATATAATCAGAGAAAAAGACTATACCATTAAAACGCATATCAATCACTTTGTTTACAAAAAGGTAATTTAAATACACTTTTTTTTTTTAAATTTCAAAATAATAATATTAATTTTTATATAAAATGTAAAAGAAAATCACTCCTGTTTTATTGACAAATGCTGATCATTTCCTGGACTATTTGTGGTATTTTTAATGCAATTGAAAAATATTATTAATGTTCATTTCTCAATTATTGTTATATTTCATGTAAGGAATGGCTCAGCTGTGGTTCGCATTAGTCCAGGGTCAAGCACAAAGAAAGTGATCAGAGAAAAACCAGCCATAGAAGTAAACATTTAATTATCTAAATAATAATAATTATTAATGTTCAATTGTAATCTTCAGCCTTTCTATTTGGTGGGAATGATTGGTGGCATTTCCGGTCTGTGGATAGGCCAATCCCTACTGTCCCTCATCATGGAAACACAACTGATATTGACCATGATCATCAATAAACTTATAAAAATATTCAATAGGATGAAATGAACCTCTTAGTTCATCTTGCACATTAATTCCAATCATTAAATTCTCTAAATTTGTGATTATTATTGTTGTATGCGATATTTTCTTTTTCTGTCTCATTTTCTGCCTTTTAAATGCACCACATGTAGCTCTGAAATAGTTGAGCATTTGTTTTAGATTTGAAACAATGTATTTATTTGTCAAATGCAAATAATAATGTAACCGTGTGTCTTTACTAACATAAACTATCTAACTATTATTAATAATACACGCTACCCCTGTATTACTCACTTTTAATCAATTAACTGGATAAATACAAAAAATTGTATTAAAATCACAGTTATTATTATGATCAAAACTAACTATTATCTTAGTATTTATTATCGGAGTCATTTATTAATTTAAGACAAAAAAAAAATCAGCGGAAGTTGTTCAGCCAAGTGCGAAGCCCTTCATCCGGTGTGTGTGTTTTTTACAGGCTTCGGGACAAATAATTTTCAATGTGTAAGAGTGAGTGTCGCTGTCTGCGTGTTATCTGACAACACTAGAACCCTTTTATAAATGTTTCATGAGATGGATGCGGTAATCTCGCGCAGGTGCAGTAAAGTGCATTTAACATAATAAAAAAGAATTAATTAATGTTTTAACAAACTAAATGACCTGTAGGGACAATTTGAAGTCATAGATTAACACGAGTTCCCATAGCAACAAAGGTAGTAAAAATAGGGGGGGGGGGGGGGAAACCAGACCGATGCTGCTGCGGTCACTGTCTCTCCTAAGAACAGTGAGAAGCACTCCATCTCACTACCACCAATTTTTTAATGGATTTTATAAAGGAAGCAATGTACACTATTTAAATAATCATCTCAAAGTTTTAAAAAACAATTGGTCCGAAATTATTTCGTCCATAGGATATCTAACACTATATAACATTAGAGGAGTAATGGAGGGAATAAACCCGCACCATTGCAGTAGCATTATTTCGAAAGCATTTCTACGTTAACGGAAAGCATTACAAAAAAAATTGAATTGATTTTTGTAATCAATATTTGGAGCTGGAAATCGTGGAAATTTTTTTTTTTTTTTAAATAAATTTCAAACTAATCAATAAAATACCCTTAAGCATAGAAACTCCTCTTGAGATAATCAGAGGCTTTTCTCTCCTACACTTAACCATAGAAACTGCGTGTATAGTGTAGGAGACTTTTCTTTCATTTTTCTTTTAAGAAATTATATTATTTATTTAATTTAATTAATAATTTTCATTTTCATATACAATATAACATGGTATTAGGATTGATTTAAATTTCAATATTTTTGACCTTGACAACCGAAATACTTGGAATTTTTTTTTCTTAGAAAACCAATATTTATTCAATAACATTTAAAAGCGAAATTCCTAAACAAACATTTTTCTGTATTGGAAAATATTGGAAAATTGTTGTATGGATTTTTGTGATCAATTAACTTTCAAACATTTTCCCTATATATAGTAGACATATTTGTGCGCAGTTGTTATAAACAAAATGGTGTCGTTGGTGAGTGTCTCTCTTTCGGCTGTGGACCAGATCCAGGGATCTAAATACAAGTCTAGGAAGAGGATGTGGCTCCTCTTCCTCTCCATCTCTTCACTCTTGGTCCTCTACCAGACATACCAACTCATCTCGCAATATTTGCAGTAACATTTATAATATATTATAATTATTATTATTTTTTAAGTGTGCGTTGGAATGTATCATTAATTTTAAAAGCTTTATGAACAATTATTATTACTACGTAGATTTCATAGATTTTGTTCAATAATTAATGGGTGTTTGTAATAGTCACTAGTGAATTATTTTGTCACACAAAATGCTATAGTAGACACATGCAACCAGCGCAATTTTCAAAAAACATTTTATTACTTTTAATATTTAGTATAAATCAAACTCAAATAAAATTATAATTTGAAACTTAATTAAAATATGCCAGTTTCATAATGAATTTTTGTTCCTAGAATTCCAATGACAACTTCAGAAGTTAATGAAGTGGCGGTTGACAAATATGATGTTACACTTTGCTTTGTTCATCCAGAGCAATTATTCTCTACAAACCCTGTCCCTGAGATGTGTAAGTATCCATATACCAGTTGACTGCACATAAATCATAATTCCATTTCCCTGCTTGTCTTCCGGATCTTTCTGAATTAAATCTCAAAAGTTACTTTGATCTTTTGCAACTAATCTCGCCTCTGTAATAGTACGGATGTGCCTTAATTCCAACACCACTGATGAGGAGAAAGCAATGTGCAAGACTTATAGCAATTATCTAAGACTTTATAGTAATGAGACAAGGAGCATTTTGCTTAAAGTAAGTATTTTTAATTTTCATTTAAATTGTGTAAATATTAAATGAAATTAGATGATGAGTTTGGATTCTTCGTGCAACATGACAACTCCGTCGCTCTTCTGTCTCTCTCTGTTGACCGAAAGAGAGAGATATGACATTGGACATGATATTGAAAGTATGTTTGACTATTACAAAACATCTGTTACAGATGATAGATTAGAATCCAACCCTAGGTAGTTTGTTTCTTATTGTTTATTAACATTCAAAATAAGTTTTATGAATGATCTTTTTTTTTTATTTTTTAAAGATATACTTTTAAAAGCCTATTTAATAATTTATACTATGGCAATTGTATTACTATGGAACTGAATGGTATAATTTAAAATTTAATGACAGTAGATATTTACCACGTTAATTAGTTCATCAGTTTGGTTTTGCATTTATGTATTACCAATTGAGATTCATATTGATTGCTCAAGAAAAAGGAACACTTCCTGTTTTTCAACCAAATAATGTTTTGAAGGAAGTTTTGGATCGCAACCAAATGTACAAAGTAAACTTTAAAAAGGTGTAGTGTTTCCATTCATTTGTTGTAGTTTAACTAAATGATAGTATTATTAACTTTTCTTTGTCCACAGACTTATTATGTTGAGAAAACATGGCCTTATAATCGTGCTTGCTCAGATGATGACTCCCAAAGTTTTACTGGATGGACTAATTTTAATGAAGAATATCCTATATCATCTTATAACTTTTCAATAAAAGTAAAAACATTTTTTTCAGGACATACTGGAAATTAAATTCGCCTTGTTTACTGGTCAATTTAATATCTGTTTGCCAAAAGTTTCATAATTCCATTTAAACTGGGGATGTCATTTTAGGATTTTTTAGTAGAATGGGTGGAGTGGTGAATGCAAAACAAAAAGTTGAATGCAAAAATAAATTTCTATTCACAATAATTTAGAAGCATAAATTATTAGGCTGATAAAGATTAGAAAAAAAACCAAACCAATACTTTTAATTAGAATTACTTTTTAAAGGTTTTGACAATGTCATTTAATGCTTTTAAGTTATATTATAACTTTTATAAGCCTTGTAGAATTTTAGAATAGTACAAAAATATTTTATTTCTTAACACAGGGTTGCTTAGACAGATGCTTATACGATTTAACCTTGACTTATTGCGGATGTCTTATGCCTTATTCAGTGATACACCAAAATGTAAACCAAACTCCTCTATGTTCAAGAAGTAAATTTAATTGTAATTAGGAGCTAAAATCACAACTGAGTTTAACTTTTATTTATTAGTATGCACTAAAATACCTGGGGAGATATTGGACAACATGTGTAACTGTAGAACTCCTTGCACGTGAGTATCAATTTGTATTAGCAATAATTGGTTCAATTTCAATTTTTAGATTATTTCTGCTTTATTTTTTATGATATTTAAAAATCATAGAAAAAATAATTTGACAATTAATAAATCTGCCATACAATTAGCTGCGGCAATTTATACTTATATAATGTTGTGTTAAAAGAATTAATTTTGTTTTTTATTTTTAGGAATTTTGAAGTAACTTGCAAAAGAGCTCCTGCAATGCACAAAGATAGCCAGCAGTCACAATATGTAATGAAATTAAAGTTTGCAATTCCTTGTTATTGCACACTTTTTGAAGTTTTTTGTTAACAAATGTATTGCAATGTAATTGAAGAACATTATGCCAGGGATTTTGAGTTTTATTAATAGACAATAATTGTGTCATGAGTCACAGTCAGTAAGCCTTGTAGACTTAAATGCATAATCTTATAACGCAATACTTTTGTGATCCATTATTTGAATATACAATAACGTGCGTAATATAATTTAGATATCTAGAGCATTGAACAACAAAAGGAACCCTAATAATACTTTGGAAATTATTCCTCCACAAAAGTAATTTTGTTAGATTTTTTAAACAAAAATTTAAAGCATTTTGAATTAAGGAATAAATATAAAGCAGCTAAATATGAGAACCACAGTCTTTAACCCCACATTAAAAAAATCTCAATTTCAAAAAGTTAATTTATTGAGAACAAAGTGATCTTCAATGTTGTTTAAAATGTAGAAATTTTATAGTTTCTATAGAAATCTCAGTGTGATGTCGGTTTTTGATTCAAGTGGTTCTTGTAGTTATCTCTTTAAATTAGTAGATTTGCTAAAAATGCTACATAAATAATATTTTTTACAGTGAAGTATACGAAATCCCAGGCATTACTCTTACTAAAAGTTATTTATCAAGAGTTGAATACAAAAAGCCTTTATTAAAGGTTAATATCTATACTGTATAATATTAAGTTTTACTGCATTTAAATTACAAAATTGTGCATAATATTGTCAATAACATGTTACTAAAAATGCTGCATTTGCATTGTTCTGTAGATTGAAGAACTTTTAAGTGGCATTGGAGGTGTTTGGGGTTTGTGGATTGGTGTATCTTGCAGCCTATTGCTCTCTATGGGAGTGGAAGTCATCAGTAAAGCATTTCCCCCTAAATTTAAAAAATCCTGCAAATGGTTGCTTCATACCTTATACAATTTCATTCTGTACTTGGGATTGATCATCATTGGCTTAGCTTGTGTGTGGCAGATCTACATTACCATTAATGAATTTCTAAAGTACAAGTTGTTTTTATTATTTTGTTGTATACTTTTTCACTCAACCCTTAATGCACTCTCAAATTTTAATTGAAAAAGTGGGTCTTCATTGATAATATCTATGAAATTAAGCACACATTTCTCTAATCTGATATCACTCATGATTTTCTTTATTACAATACATAGATCCAACTACAAAGTTCCACTATAAAATCAACACTTTTTTTTATTGTTTCATACATTTTATTATATTGCTTTTTCATAACCTAATGAAACTATATTTTTCCTTTAGGTATAATGTGATAACCATAGAAACAATTGAAGATCAGGATTCATTTCCCACTGCTTATGTTTGCTCTTCACCTGCTATGTTTTTAGATCACTCGGGTGATGATGAATTGGCAGAAAAAATAAAAACTTTGAAAAAGATGGATCGCAATGATGTAACTTAGTACAATTATTATTCATAAATTTTAAATTAAAAAAAAAAAATAGGAAAATTTCATTAATAATATAGTGTTAAGAAATTTCATAACTAAAATATTAAAATGCTTTATCTGCAGGGATGGGGGTTTTATTTGGAGTTTAAAGATAACTTTAATGAGGAAGAAAAATTTTTATTATCTCCTAACATATCCAAAATAGTGTTAGAGTGTGAATTCCGTACACAGAATGGCTTACGGGTACCTTGCGTGTAATTATTAATAATATAGAAGAAGCAGTAAACAAAATAATATTAAAACTAAATTTTGTTTTAGGTTTGACAGTGTTAAAAGAATAGTTGGTATGTTTAATTGGGTTGTTATATGTGCAATTATCAATCCACAAAGGTCAACTGACAGTGAAACACTTCAAGTAACAAGTTAAATAATAACAATATGGTTAACTATAAATTTTTATTATTAAAATGAAAATTAAATTATTATAAAGATTTGAACATGCGAGTGGCCCCCTTACATCAGGAGCCTAATAGTTGGTCTTCAGTTGCTACAACAATTGGCCTAAATCCATTCGTCATTTTTAAGGATAATATGATTTATTCGGAAGGTAAGACGCTTGTTTCAGTTGAGCCAGGAGATGCAGTAGACATCACATTTTCAGTGGTATATGTATTACATTTAAATGTATATTGTTGTATTATTTTAATGCTTTAAAATTTAGACAGAGACAAGAAGACTGCCATCTCCTTATTCATCACACTGCATTTCTGAGCACACTAAATACCCTCACTTTCCTGATGAACTAAGGGATAGTGCTACTTTTAACTACTCCTACACTTATGAGGTTCTACTATTTTATAACTATCACTTAGTTTACATTAATGCATGCATTCTACATTAGGAGTGTCTTGATTTTTGTTTGATGGATAAACTGAGGGATATAGATGTTTCTGGTAATAAAATAAATTAAATTATGTCGATGTTATTTTTTGCTAATTAAGTTTGAATAGTTTTACTTTTGACTAATTATTCAAAATTAATTTTTACGTTTTTTAAAAAAAAAATTAATAGAAAAATATATAAATGATTGTGGTTGCCATTCACCCTGTGTGTAAGAATCATTACAATTATAATAATTGATTTTTATTAGATTTTAAAATAATTTTTAATAAATGATTTATTTTATATCAGAGAAAAAGACTATACGATTAAAACAAACATGAAACACTTTGTTTACAAAAAGGTAATTTTAATACACTTTTTTTTTAAATGTCAAAATAATAATATTAATTTATATATAAAATGTAAAAGAAAATCACTCCTGATCTATTGATAAATGCTGATCATTTCCTGGACTATTTGTGGTATTTTTAATGCAATTGATAAATATTATTAATTTTCATTTCTCAATTGTGATATTTCATGTAAGGAATGGCTCAGCTGTGGTTCGCATTAGTCCAGAGTCAAGCACAAAGAAAGTGATCAGAGAAAAACCAGCCATAGAAGTAAACGTTTAATTAGGCTACCTAAATAATAATAATTAATAAAGTTCAATTGTAATCTTCAGCCTTTTAATTTGGTGGGAATGATTGGTGGCATTTCCGGTCTGTGGATAGGCCAATCCCTACTATCCCTCATCATGGAAATGCAAGTGATGATATCT
>JAQGAZ010002103.1:0-20726 GCA_034692225.1 Polydesmus complanatus | reverse complement strand
GATTGGTCGAAAACGCCTCCCACACTAAATCCCTGCAATCTGATTGGGGGGTGCTACAAATCACTACACTACTAATAACGTTTTAGGGGACGGCGCCCTCGGTTACATGCCATTCTTATTGAACACGCAAATTTCAAAATTTTATTAAATAAAATAACAAAAAGTACAATGCAATAAAACCACCAACAAAAACTAATAAGATAAAAGTTTCAAAAAATATTAAAAGCATTTTATTCCCGTTTTTTCTTTAGAAAACCGCAAGTAATATAAAGTAATTGTTAAGATTATACCCACCCACCCCAACTTTGTTTTTTTTTTTTTTTCGTTCAATAGTACTGTACTGTATTTCTGTCATCGCTGTCAGTTTCTCAAGGCCTGGAAGAAATGAATTAATTACTTGAGCGAGTTATCGAAATACATCATCTAAAAGAGCTGACAAAATATTTTTTTCCTTTCAGGTCTGAATAGCAAAGTAAACAACACATTTTTACTGCGGATGTTTATTAAAGTGATGGCGCCAGTAGAATTGAACGTTATAAGCCCCAATCTACCATAAACAAAACCTTCACACTTCCCTAAAATAATCTACAGAAGCTACAAGTTTGACGAGTTCCGCATTAAAACGCGCGAGAATAAAATTAATACGAGCCCTGCATGCAAAACTGTTTCGCAAAACATGTTCATCTCTTTCCATAACACTGTGAATAAAAAGATAAAATAGAGTTACGTTAAGATGAAGTAAAACCCAGGCAAAATAAAATGTTAAAAAAAATAATAAAGAAGAGGAAGAAAAAAAGTGATGGCCAAATTAAAGCTAGCCAGCAATCTCATCTGACCTATATTTATGGTCAGAGCTCAAAATCAACACTTTCGCTTGTTATAACGGCAGACCCATCCACTTATACGATCGGCAAATATAAAAAAAAAGCCTCGGTGGTTGCATGGTTGTTGGGGCTAGCCTTTTAACAACTTTTTCTCTACACATAAATCGAATGTGTATCGATCACGTGAATACCAGTAAGTTTTATAGGCGACGACATAAAAAGCACTAACTTTAAATATATAGAAGAACCGGATACTGATCCTGATCCCGAGGTAAGCGATGCGAGAATCTGGATGACGTTAGCACTACCGATTGGTTCGCGTTATATCAAACAAGAAACGTATAACGACGTCTATATACAGCGACAGGGGAGAAAAAAAAATAAATTCACCCGTCCATCTTTATATAATTTTATCATCCGTTACCCACTGTCATGCATACTTCAAAAAATAAATTACCTATACAGATTTACTTATATCCTCAACAAGCAAACGACCGTCAACGCCATAACACTTCGCTAGGTTAATACAGTGCCGCTCAAAATTCGATATTGGATTATTTTGGTAATGTATTGTAAAAAAAAAAAATTAATTCTACTTTTTAAGTAGTCTACGTTTATCATTCACAAAATCTAAATTAAATACTGTAATGAGAAGTTAACTCTTATTTTATTACGTTTTTTTTTTTAAAAAAAAAGTTGAAAATGTTAGTTTCAACACGAAAGGATTCATTGCCAACATTTTGTAATGTAATGCTTGTGACTATTGTTCAGTATTTATTTTGCGCCCTTATCAAAATAAGGTTTTTTTTTGTTAACATTTTTTAAAAAAAAAATGTTTTATTTAGCTTCAAGCTTCACTAAATATATAACCACCCAACATAGTTTTTACTACTTTACAGCAACTTTAATCCTATCATTGCATTTTGTTAAAAAAAATAAATACTGAAATATATTCCAAATAAAATTACTTTAAGTTTAAACAAGCATTTAAGACAAAGAAATCAAAAATCAAATAATGTAATATAAAAAAAAACTAAATACTGTACTGATTTCTGAAGTCCCAAGAGAAAGATACAAACAAAAAATAGTAGTCTAAAAATCGAATAGCAACTGATAGAAAAAAAAAAATAAAAAAATATCATTACATTTTTTTTTTATATAGTTTCAACGGACTTTTTCGTCAAAAAAATAGATTCGTCAAAGGACTTGCAGTATCACAAAAAAAAAGGAAAAAAAATGTAATGGTAAAGTTTTACTACAAGAAAATGAAAAAAAAAAAAAAAAATAATCGATAATGCAAAGAAAGTGGAGGCGGAGACGGTTGGAGACTTTCAAAACTGATGAAACGTCTTTTCATCGTCAAATCAAGATTTATTTTTTATTTTGATTGAGCGTCATTATCAAAGCATCTGAATTGAACCGCACCTAGCAGTGAGATCAAAATACAGCATGCTAAATATAGCTCGCGTAAAAAACTTGCAGAATCTATGGTTTCGTGAGCAGAAGGCGTAAGAAAATGCAGCCCACAAGTATGATATAACGTTGGTATTATTCAACAACGTTCAATATTGTAGTGTGGTGCTGGACATTTGTATCATGTTCGCTTCAACGACGCTCACTCTCTCTCTCTTCCCTACTTTTTTCTCTCTCTTTCCAACTCTTTAGGTCACAACACGCGCAACATTTATGGAGTGCCATCTTTCAGCATTTTTATAACAGCTCATCTGATACAGTAATAAAAAAAAAAAAGTTCAACGTGTATATTTAATAATGAATAAAGTTGATCTACACATAAAAGATGTTAAGACACATCGGCTCATTTTTTACTGCAAAAAAAAAAAAAAAACTTAATTTATAAAGCGTAAAAATGAGAACGAAAAAACATATTAAGAAAATAATACGTCATGCTGAAAGTCCGGAAAAACATTATTGTACGAGTATAAACGTGCATATTACCAATCCTCACATTTTTTTTTTTTTTTTGTAGTTTATTTATCGCTCTCCCCCCACCCCATTTACTTTTGAAAATACATTTCCGCTTTATATAATATGCAACTGTATTTGACACCTCGATACAGAGATTATGTAATATCGTATTTAAAAAAAAAAAATGGAATAAGGTTCATTACGAAATATTCTATTTTTTTTTTTTTTAAAAAAAAAACAACATAAACAGTATAAATTTAAAGATAATTCTTATAAATTTAAAGATTTGACAGATGCTGCTTATTCTTTTCGCGACAAAATTTTCATAAATAAAAGCGGAAAAGCAAGAGATTAACTCAATTTATCAACGGATGTCACTACAAAACGATAGAACGTTTCAAAGATTACTATTTCACAATCCTTAAAAAAATAATATAAAAATATTTCAATCATTTATACATGCCAAGATCTCTATCGAAGATGACACTAACGTTTGTTAATTAATATTTCTCGGAAAATTTAACCAGAAAATCTAATTGCAATTGGTGGGCATTGTCGTAAATATATCGCCTACTTCATCCGAAATTCAAACGTCTAGCAGATTGTCTATTACAGTACATGTATGTACTCGAACCTTACAGTAAAATTTTCAAAACAATAATTTTATATCAAGTGTACGAGAAGGTAAGCCTAATATATATATTTTTTTTATTTTAAATTTTTACTGTCCAATGGACAGCGGGGAAGACAGAGAAGCCCGGAAACCCAGAATGTCACCCCTTGTTAGTCAAAGATAACTTCCTCCTGTAAAAGATTGTGAAATAATACAGCGGAGCTGACAGTTTTTTATGCAAAAAAAATACCGCTACATGTTTAAAAAGATTTAAATTAAAACAAAACCATTTCCCTATCATTAATGCAGCACTATCCACCGGCAACAGTGAAACAACAATATTATAACTTGTAACATTGCTAAAGGCATTCAATATTTGCATCATTTCAAATTAATTCTAAATTTTTGTGCCTCATTTGGGTTTCTATAAAACATTCAATACGCTTAGTTTTCTCTGCTGCAGACATTTTAAAACATAGGCCTACAGAATTTTAAAGCGTAAATAAGATTGGAACAATTTATTAAAAATTCATATACCGGTATTTAAATAAAAAAACATTGCATTTAACATTCCATCAAAATATTTATCGTGAGAAATGTCATTATTTTTAATTTTATATGTTTATTATTTTTTCAATTAACCGGGAAAAAAATTTTTATAGAAAAAACTTTTGAGTTTCTCTTTTAAGCAAAACTTATAAGATTTTAACATTGCTAGTTTTTCTTTTTTAATACGATAACAGATGGAAGTTAGATAAGAACGTCTCGGACACCCGGAGACAAGATTTCTCGAAATTGGTTTTTTAGTGGAGAAGTAGACGAAGACTGTTAGCTTTCTCTTAAACTTTGATTTTTCTATATTAAACTTTTTAAATGGCAATATCGCAATTTTTAATAAATGAAGAAGTGATAGCTTTGTACAGTGCACTTTCTAATTAATCCATCATAAAGTTTAATATTACAGGGAACCCAAACCTTTTGCAGTGTTACTCTATAGGAAGTTGTACCTTATTAATCACATTTTCAAATAAGATTCCTGCTAATTTTATAAAATAAAATTAAAATAATAAAGATTTAAGTGACGTTGATGATCTGTATTATATACATGTATTTGTATTTTCGAGAACTGTTTCAGGAGATATTTTTCAATTTAGTTATTGTAATTGATGGCTCTTTCCTATTGTATTCGTATATTGCCTGGTTATTTAGATGAGATGGTTAAAGAGCGTTTTCTAAGAATTGTTATTGCCCATTCGCCCTTATTTATTGTACCCTAATAATCTGTCTGCGACGACTACAATAAAAAAAAAAGTTTAGACGGCAACAAAATAATTATAAAATTAAATTGCTAATTCTTTAATTCAAGAATTTTGGTTTATTTGCTCATGATGTTGCATAACTGTACGCAAAATTTATCTTTACCAAAATAAAGCAGACTTCACGATACGATACAAAAAACTCTTCAGCATAAAAAAAAAATGCTTAACAATAGAAATAAAAACAATGTATTTTAAATTGAAATAGCAAGAGACATAAATTTCTTAGAATTGAAAATGCTTTTCTGTCTCTGCACGTACATGCTGACATAGTAGCATAACAAACACAATAATAGAATCCGTGTACATTTAAAAGCGTAAAGTTACTTGATTTCGTTGTTTTTCGTCGTCATCGTACACCAACAGCCGTTAATCTCTAAAGAAGTACAAGAAGCGTCTTTCCAAAGATGATTGAGGGAAAAAGAGGGGGAGGAGGGAGAGAGAATTGAGTGCGAATGTCCCGTTTCAAGAAGTAGCATCTACTGTGGAAGAAGCCATTGATTTCGCATTTAAAGCTTTAACAGCTAATAAAAGTCACCACCCTGGTCTTTTCGATTCTAATCTTTTAAAGTCTTTTCGCAATAAATATAAATTCAGGTATGAAGTTAAATACGAGTCGAGATGTGCAGAACAAAAATTCCCATTTCTACAATTCTATTCTGTATTTTTTTTCTTCTTTTCCTCGCACTTTTGACAAAAACAGATCATTTATATTATACGGCGCCTGTGAAATATTTTAAAGGGTTGTAAAACTCTTTTAGGGAATACAGAAATAACATTCCATTTCCTCCGTTATTTCCTTTTTTATTTCTAGATATACTGTAATTATGAAGAGAAGAAAAGCTCAAAAGTCATTTTAAAAGTCAGCGTTGTGATAGTTCGTATTATAATCGCTCAATGTCTGGCTGAGTGTCGATTAATCACAAAATATTATTCTTAGCCAAAACGCGTAAACCGAATCGCAATACCAAAATAAATTCACCACCTGCAGGTAATTCCATTAAAATCTACCGCGAATACCAAAGCGCGAACCGCAAAACCTCAATTCTAGAAGAAACGTGAATCGAACACATACATCTCAAGTTTCGGACAAACGATTCTAATAACGGATTGTGTAAACTGTAAGAAATGCCTTTCTTAACTTGTTAAAGACCTTTAATAGCATCTTTTAAGTGCTGTCAGTTGATAGATGAACCAAGTTCTCACTACATCCGTGATTCTATATAAAGCATTCTGTACAACCAGTTGTCATAGTTATCAAACCCGATGACAGTGTATTAAGCAAGATGCGTGTTACAGTAAGTGACAGATTCGGATTCTGGTTATGTTGCGATAAGTAAATATGCAACCATTCAACTATAAACCTGCTCAAGATTACATAAGGAAAACGAGTAGTAAGCGAAGGATACCCGGGATGAGTAAGGGATTGCAATGTTAAGCTCATAAAATCTTCAAAGTAGTTTTCAAAAACTGTCTCACTTTAACAAAGATGTAGGTTATAGTGCAATAAACAAACTGTCATAACCATCCGTACATCAATAATAATACACAAATTATTTTGCCTTTTTTCCTACATAAAACCTTACGTAAACCGAAATTGAAAACCCAGAGTTATATTCCGTTTTAAAGACGAATAAAATTAAATATTTTTAATATACTGTATACGGTATTATACTACTGTTCCTAGTATCGCAACCCAATTCAAGTTCCATTTAATATTATAGTTTAATTTGTCAATAAAGCGACAAATACAGTAAAACTAATCTAATCAAACTTTACCGTGCATAATTTAAGGGAAGCAATGCTGACGACATAACTTAATCTGCTATCCAAAACATGCACGCGCGCTAAACGGCCCGAGTGTACACTCCTAATCAAAGTTGTAGTGAATCAATAAAATTTGCCCAGCTGACAGCACACGCTTCATAAATGCTGCGAAGGGGTTGCAATATGAAGATCAGTACTAAGATTTAATACCGGATATTAAAAAAATTCCCAGTAGAATTGGTATGAAAAAATATATTACAATGCTAAAATCTAGAACGTAAACATAAGATAATAGAACTTGGATATAACGTCATTTTCAAAGCGCCCTTGACAATCGTATGTAATAAAATTATATCTGTTATAGCAACAAGTACTTACATCAATTTCGGATATAACGACAAAAATAATGAGAGCATCAACTTTTATTTGTTTGTTTTACAAGATTATTTTTGCAATATTAACTAAATTTGATAATTTATTTTTTGTTCTGTCTGAAAACCAGTAAAAATATTGTAAAAATCTAGATAGGCGAGGTACTGTATTGTATCTAATCTAAAAATAAAATGTAATGTAAAGGAATCCGACAATTTAATGTACTGTACATGTATTAATAATTTGCTTTCAAATCTTGTACAGATTTTAGGTTTCTCGAATATAACGACATAAAATGCAGGGTTCCTTCAATGTCGTTATAACCGAATTCTACTTCATATAAGTAACAGAAGTTAACATACTTTTGGTTTTATTTTCATCAGTATATAATATTGTTCCAGGTAGGTGTTACAATCAATAAAAGCAGAACGTTGATGATGTTAAATAAAAAAGACATGTTATATTATATTACAGTATTCTGTCCAAGTCAATTAACGCTCGTAATATTATTGAAATTTATAGAAAAACCTTTTCAATTTTAAAATAATAAACACTTTTTTTTAGTTACAACTAAAAAGCTTTTTATTAATTTTCTTTCAAAACGTCCGTTTGCAAAATACAGTAGTACGAGCACTGTAGTGAGAATTTTGTAAACAACCACAAGGCCATTCAAAACAACGAATACGCTTAAAATCGGAAAGAAAAAAAAAGTAAAATATTATTTGATAGTTCCCGAGCATTTACGTTGAGCAAATATGGCTTTTATTTTAATTTATAAATAGAAATAGTTTCTAAGAACTTCAGTGTCGAATAAACAAATATTTTCGAATCATAATAAAAATCCATTAGTTTCTTACTGTAAATTCTCCATCTTTTTTTTATTTATTTTTCAATCCGAATAAACAAACAGACCGCAATAATAAAATTGGAATTTCATTTTAGCGTTGCTATACCATAGTGCATTCCATGACTAGTACTCGGAATAACCCCTTTAAATACCGAATTTATTTTTTTAAATATCTCAACCCTATATCATACAACCTATCATAATATTACTAAAAACCCCATGCATTTACAGTACTTTTTTTTTATATACGACGATATAAATTTTGATTACTTGCTTTCGTCTAACCATACATCCAATCCATTTCCAAGTAAAAACTACTATATTCATTATGCAAGGTGCACATGCCAAACTCAGCACGTTCACAATTTATTAAAACTGCGTTATCTATGTCTTATAGTAACAAAAATTTGCTCTGATTTTAAATGATTAATCCCCGCCCAGGATGAATACAAATTACCTCAGTAAAATTGTATTTCAAGATGAAAAAAAAAAAAATGATCAAATAAACATTTACTGATTTAAATACTAGAATTACTTTGGGACGAATTCTAACAAATAACTGGAATTAGAATACTGTACTGTAAAGCAAAATAAGCTGCTTTAAAGATAAAGCATAGTCTCTCATTCCTAAAACCGCACTCCCACAAGGCAGCAGCGGAAGTAAGTATGGAGCAGAAATATGTTTTCACTTTTATTTGAATCGAATTTTATATTGAATAATGAATACCGCAAAAATATGTTATATTTTTCAGCATTTCCTAAAAAAAAATAAATAACTTGCGAGTGACCTGTCACATTTTGAAAAACCGCTCGTCAAGAGTTGGAAACGTATAACTCAAGGCGTAACCCAAGTGCCTTATAATAGTCATTCTAAATTCAACATTTCAAGCTTCAGACAAATGCTTTGCTAAATTGTTACACAGATTTATGCTCATTATTATAGCTTAGGAAAATATTTATTGCTATAAAAACTTATTAAGAAGATTAATGAGACCGTCAAATTAAAATGACCGGATCCATTTTTATTTATAAAGTTAATTAGAATTAATATTTGAAGCTGTTCATAAAAATCGCCCAAAATTCAAAACCCAATTTGAATGAACAAAAATCAATGTTGATTGCCACTATTTAGTTTGCCAAGAAAGTAGGTAAGCGCCTGTACAGAAGCACCTTTACAAAAGATTGAGGAAATGAAAGAGTTTGTGCGCTCGGTTGATGCGAGATTTACGTAACTTGAATGAGAAAACTTATCACCAACTTTAATCTGTTGAATTGGCAAATTAGTTACGTCCGCTATTCCGTAAACACTTTTTTTGCTGGCAGCATTTTTAATCAGCTAATATGCGGAAAGTGTGCACTATAAGACAAGATCTTAACTTGTCGTTAAGCGATTCGAGAGGCTCTGATAACCAAACCAGAACGAATGGGGAAGGGCGAGAAATCTAAAAAAAAGAAGTTTCCAACAGTTAACAATGCACCACAAAGCTCATCTCATTATACTATTCCCGTTTATTTACTCGACTTTTCTATTTCAACGCGCGAAACAACAAGAACAATAAAAAAAAAAATAAAAAAAAAGGAAAAAAAAAAAAAACACGACGCTTGGAACGATCAAGATTGAAGCCTGGCCAATTTGAAATGAAATGCTATTTATCCGCTTGTTTGCCCGCGGGTACTGCTAGAGGTTCTAGTTTACACATGCAGGTTCCCAACCGAATGGCATTCCCTTTCTCGCAAATAAAACGCTCGATCATCCATAAATTCAACCCCTAAACACGTACTCCAAAATTGATAGTTCACCGTGAAACTGTCGATTGGAAAAACATTATTCGCGAAGAAAAGATAATAATTATTAAACCCGTAGGGCTTTAAAGCTCTCGAATTACAAAGAGAAACACTGACCCGAAATTGCCGTAGAAACTAAAAAAAATATCAGAATTGGAAACCACATTTTCTTTACGCAAACTCGTTCGAAGGTTTTTTTTATTTTCTTTGTCGATTGTGGTAACCGATATTTGAAGGAAAAAATGAGTACAGTAGCTTACATGAGCTTCGTTAAAGAAATGTGTTACGCTTCGTTAGCCGAGGTAAAAGTTTGTAAAAACAAATCGAAAAATTGGCTCATTCTAAAAATAAATAAATAAAGTTTCAATTGAATTCAATATTTTCTTAGTAATTTCCGTTTAAATCAAAAAAAAAAAAAAAAAAAAATTCCTTCTAAATTCAATTCTAAAGCAACTATCAAAATCAATATACGGTATAAAACCTCCCGAGAAAGCTGCGGAATAAATAAAAACAAAAATGCATTTACCATTCAGTAGAAACATTTTTTTTTTTTTTTACAAATTGACGTTTGCCATTTGTCCTATATCATAGCAAATTCGGATATTTTACGTGAATTTTATAATTTATTAAAAAATATTTTTAGTTATTTTGACATTGTACGTCACGATGGATAGGGCCTATATTTATTTATTACATGCGGTATAAATGCAATTTAAACTGATATCATTTTTTAAAAAATATTCTTCGCTTATTTACTAGTTTTTTCCCCTGGTATTTAAATACATTTTAAAAAAACTTGCTAAAAAATGAAGGATAAGTAAGGTATTTGCCAATATTTTATAAGCACATAGAGAATTTGAGTCTGAGGTAAATTTACATTTCCGTTACTTCAATAAACATAATTATAAGCTGCTACTGTAAGGTGGCGGCGATAAATAAGATCGTCTCAATTATGAATTATTTGTATTTTTACCCATTATTAAAAAAATACATTAAGCAGAGTAAACAATTATGAATATTGAAAGTATCAAATTATAGTACCAATTTTTTGCCAGAAACCATCCCCAAAAGTATCAATTATAAGCAAAAGGAAAGCAAATACAGCATAACATAAAATTAAAAATAATAAGTTTCAATCAATATTTACAAATAATTTGAGATATAAGAAAGTAAATAAGCAAAATGTTTAATATAATATTAAATACAGAAAGAAAAGCAAGCTTTTATTTGAATAATGAAACCAGTAGTACATGCAAATCAAATATCGCCCACAAATAACAAAACAAGAAAAAAAAAACCAACATTCTAGAGTCAATATCATGTTATGAAAATTTTTATACTAAAAACTTGAGGCACTGATGAGGAGATTAAGTAAAGAAAAGAGACATATTTAAAAATGTAAAACGATTGAAATAAAAAATGCGATACGATTCAAAACTTTAAAGCAGAGATACAGTAAAATGAAGTTTAAAACTTTCATGATATCGCTTTGTCACTTACATTTTTTCCCCCACGAAAGAAACTATTTTTCTATTCTTCTCTTCTAAACTTCAGCAATAAAAAACGTCGCCAGTTTTGTAACTTTCCCTTTCTACCTGAAATATTATTCTCGTTTCCTATTTCCTCCACTCTTCTTTTTATTTGGTTATCTCAAATTTTTTTTTTTTTTTTTGAAAAAATGAATCAGTCGGTTGATGTCTGAAGTGTTGACCGGTCACAAAAAGATCGTTTCTTTCCATCCGTTCGATATCTGTCATATACCGATTCGGTATATGGTTTCGAGTTAAACATCATTCAAGCTGCTTCATTCAGACTTGCAATTATTGTAAATCGACCGAAAGTTGAGTTGCATGTTTATAAACCATTAAATTTATTGAAAAGATAAGCACAAGTTTTTTTTTTTTAAAGTAAAAACAATAGTCCAACTGCTCAAGACATAGTTCACATGTCCCATTTGTGACTCGATTGACAATTTAGTTGCAAGAGCGAACGTAATTTTAATCCTCGACATTTTCATCAACTTATTTTATTTTCAATTTCATATAGCCTTTCCCGGTCATCCACTATTTCATTTACTCATGTAACGACGCCACTTTTTTTTACATAACCAGGCAACCAAAAAATATTTTGCAAGTTTAAAGAAGCAGTTTTGATCTTCAAATATTGAACTCAAAATATTAAACTAAACAAATTTTATTACTCTCTATTTTATGATCCTATCAATTAAAATGTATGCGCTTATAAATCTCAGTTTTTCGTTATCCAAAAAATATTTTCTGAAATCATTTTTTTTTTAAATTCACATATGAAACCATATTAAATTTGTTGATGTTCTTCAATTTCATGATTACTACAAATATTTCTCACATTTCTGACGTTTGTCGGTTGAATAGCGTAATTTCGGGGATTTGCCGTAAATCTTTAATGCTATTACCACAAACGGATTTTTCTCACTTCATTTTTTATTTCCCTCACACTTTTCAATTTTTAATAGACCTACGCGGGTACATACGCTTCTTGTTTACGTGTATGAAAACGTAGAAGAGCGTTGTCAACAACTTTTACGTTTTAAAACCAGAAAGAACCCATCGAAAAGTTGTATTCGATAAAAAAAAAAAAGTAGGGAAAAGCAATTTGACCTATTCCTATTTCTCCCCGTGCCCGACTCCGATTCAATCGGGCTTTTGCGTGATCGAAAAACAAACTGGATATGATTTTTCACCAACGTAACCAAATAGCATCTTCTTGGCACGATTACAAAACTATAAAAGTGCCACTTATACATAAAAAACGCGGATTTATGGATTTTGGAAAACTTTCAAGCAGAATCATTATTGTTTTCGTCAATATAAAATAAATCTTGGCGCTGCTAACAAGCGTATAATGTCCCACGTTACGTGTTTTGGTCTATTTCGGAGCCGTATCTAACCTTAATTCTTTTGGTTTAGTTGTGAGGCATCTCCGGCATAGATTTAATATTCTGTGAGAAGATTACGTTCATCATTCACAAAATGTGCGCCGTACTATACGTGCCCTCCTTAACATTAGCGCAAAATATAATGTGGCAAGAATTTTGCATTTCTAGCACTTTATTCGTCCGCAGGAAACAGATATTCCTATTAATATTTTTTTTTTTATTCCGGAAATTTATTGCATGTTTTTATTTCCCCAACTTTAGTTATACATACCGTATAATGTGCGTATACTGCAGTAATACTATTATTTCTCATATATTATTAATTATTATACTTCACGCTGCCAAATGTCTGATTTCCCGGTTAAATAGAATAACTGCTCTAACAAGTTATACGCAACAATAAGCTTACCATAATATTAAAATTATTTAATTTACAAAATCACCAACTAAAGATCATTAACCAAGCTGCTTTAATAAAATCTTCATCGTTTTAATTAATTTAAGAACTAATGACTAAAATGTTGAATACAAAAAAAAAAATATGAGTACCGGCATGCAAACAAAACAATTTATTATTTAATTCTAAAATTTAAAAAATTCATTATTTCCAAAGATAATTTTGATTCTTCATTTAGATCAGTTTTGCCGTTCGAGACAAATTCAAAATGTATGCGAAATTGGTCCTAAAATTATCAAAAAATTTGTATTACCTGTACAGTATCTGCCACTACCAGATATGCTAATAAATTTTCCAAAAACTTGTTTACACATTATAGTAAATCTACATGGTAAATGAAACTTCGTTTGATTATTCATTCTGATTAATTAAATAATTATTTTCGCATTATTATAAAGTAAACAATACTAATATCAACATTGTACCGGCGAATTAAAATAAATATTCAAGCTTGAAATATTTCGCTCCATATACAGTGTAATTGCAGTGGAAAACCTTTAAACGAGGTGCTAAACTCTACCTTTCGCCTACGTTTTTTATCGATCGTCGTGATAATGATACGCAAAACGAGAAACACGGCAAACAAATCGGAACCGCAAAAGCAGGAAACAACGTCAGTCAAAATTTGACGAAATTTCCTTAACCACAAAATCTCGTCGCAGATTAAATGTTTAATTTGTACGTTAATTATAAGACTTCACGACTAGTCTAATTGCAAATCTGCGCGCTCTATTAATACCTTTAATCTTAAAAACTGACGGCTTTGAAAATGAGCTTATGAAATGCGTTGCTCGTCAAAACTCATTACACAAATTTATTAAGTCAGCTTAACCACGTACCGTGCGGAACAAAATGTATTTACTTAATTCATACTTAAAAATGCATTTGCGCGTAACACGCACGTCTTTTCAGGAAAAACTTAAAAAAAAACCTCTTTCAAGCTTAAAACTTCCGTCCTTTCTATTCAGTAGCTCTACAAACTTCGTTAATACACCTTAAAAAAAAAATCTTAAAAAAATTAAAGCAATTTTAATCAAGAAATTCCTTATTAGTTAAATTTTTTCCCGTTTTTGTTAAAGTTAAACCATAAGAAAAATAAAATTGCTTATTAAAGTAATCACTTATCTAACAATATGCTCGCACATATCGACTTTAAATTAATTAGCGCGAACGAACCTTTCTTTTTTTAATTTAAAATCACTGCCTACTGTAAAAATCTCTTTATAGTCTCGTAAATTAAGGACATGAGGAAACTTCTTGTAAAAATTTCCATTTGCAATTTTTCCTAAGCTCAATTCACACCAAAGTACACGTAAGATTTTATTCGATAGAGCATTACAATATCATGACATTTATATCTTTTTTTTAAAAAAAAATAAAATGTTTATGCGATATATTTTCTATAAAAATACCGTCTTAAAAATAGCTTCACAAAAATACTGCTTGTAATGCGCAATGTTTTTTTTTTATGCAATTGGGAAAATTACTTACCGTTTTTAATTTATTCTTTAAAAAAATTAAATACAACATAATTTGCACACGCCTCGATTTTCTCTTCTCTTGTCTGTGTTCACCACCACCCTCATCCGCTCTATATCGCTGCATATACATGTTCTATAATAATTTTGCAGTGAACAATATACGTTTATTAAATTTTTTTAAACTAAACTATTTGGCCGCTTGAATATTTTGTCAAACATACTAGAAATAGGGTTGCCAACATCCGATAAAAAAAATTTTCGAAACTCAAATGAAACTGCAACTTTAGATGTTACTTGTATAATTTGATATACCGTAACAGTTGATATAATGTAGATTTAAATTATCATCTTTATCGCTTTACAGATACTGTACTGTATTATCTAGTTTGCTTTTTGTTACCCCATCCTGCTCGACCTAACTCAGGTTTATTGTTTTATTACAGAGAGAATTTTGCAGTTTTGGCTCGATTTGTTCTCAATTTGGCTCATAACTCCTTAATATAATAATAGCTGATTCAATAGTCGACTATTTAAACTGCATCAAAGCAGTAGCTATAAACCACTTCCTAGTTGGTTCCTGTTCAACAACAAAATCGATAAACCATAAGCTTGGTTAATAGGGAAAAAAAATCGTAGTTTTTTTCATTCTGCATGTATTCTGGCCAATGCACTGATATTAATTGAAGCTCTTAGCCCGCCATATAAAACAACGTCGATCATTAAAAACGTGACGAATAATAGCTATTGTGCAAACAGCCAAGTGAGCGTTACTTACTTCACTGTCACACTTTCACTGTCAAATCTAAAGAGTAGAGATAAGCTTGGCGATGAAGAAAAAAATATAACTCAGAAGAAATTCGCCTTGTAGGAATTTATTTATTAATAATACCGGGTGTCCAAAAGGTTACTATCCAACTACCGCCTGCTATAACAAAATGTTTTGTAAAAGTTAAAATAGTTTTAGTCTCAATAGCGTTTGGTATTTATTTTTCGTGTTAAAGTACGGATCGCTTTTTTTTCTGTAAACCGAGTACAGTATATAAAAATAGAAAAAAATTAGCCCCATTTTTTATTTTAATCTAAAATAATCTCGTATTGCGCGCGCATATTAATTTCAAGAACTATCAATCAAACGCATAAAATACGATAAGAAAAATGAGAAAGAAAAAAATTTTGCGAATACGACGATGCAAAACTTAAGCTAATTTCGGTACATCAAAGTTAAATACTGTAGCTTGTCACTACAAAGCGCTCTCGTCAATTGAAAATACAATGTCATGTACTGTAACAATAATTTACCAGTCGTCATAGCAACTACGTAATCTTAGTTTTGCATTTCATTTATTTGCAAAAGAAAAAAAGAAAAAATTCAATTAAATAAAAAAAAAAATACTAAAAAAAAAGTGTGATGAACTTTGTAGGCTAATGAAATGTGCTGCTTCTTTTAATTTCTTCTTCGTTCTATTTATTTTAGAAAAAGGAAGCTATTTAATTAAGCATAGGCAGTATTTTTACATTTCATTTAACTTTGTTTTCCACGACAAAATGTGTTCGCGAGTTTGTTCCATCTTTCCTTATTTTATTTTTTTTTTCTTCTCTCTTCTTCCCAAATAAAAGTAAAACATGTCAAATGCTCCCCAGAGATTTTTAATACGATAAGTGTAAATCAATGACATATGTTGTACCTTTATAGAAGTTCGTATAATCTAAAATATTGATCCCGATAAACTTTAGATTTTATATCTTTTTTCTTTTTCGCCTAATAAAATTCTATTAAAGGTAGTAAAATTCGAGGTTAAGAAGATTTAACAAAAAAAAAAAAAAAAAAGACAATCACCAATTTAAAGCAATTTAGCTTATTGGTATCTATTGTGTCTCTTCATAAAAAAAAAATGTAAAAAGATAAAATAAAATAGGTCATTGATAGAGCTCTTGCACTGATTTTGTAATGTCAAACTAACGAGAAAAAAGTTCTTCTAATAGAATGAAAAGAGTTAATAGAATAAATAAAAAAAAATTATAATTAAAAGTACCAAATGATTTTCGTAAAAAAAAAAAAGTTAACTGAGAAAGGTTAAATCTTCAGCTTAGAATTTAGTAATTTGAGCCAATTATATTTTAGGTTAAAAAAACTTGCAAATTAAAGTATCGTAGGCTAAAAACAAATTAAGAAAAGGTATAAATCCTGGCTCATGTTTGTAACTAATTATTTATCCCTTAATTACATCATGTGACCGATACGACTTGCCATTTTCTACACACCCTGTACGTTGCCTAACACAGCAATAGCAGCGCGCTATCTCGCGTTCATCTAGCAAAAATAATAGTTAATGATGTTAATGTTTGATGGTTAAGTTAAGCCCCAAGTGGATACCAATTCGATTAGAAGAAAAAAGCAAATATTTACTGAATTGAAATCAAATGGACCATAGATTTGATTATTTTTGTCTGATATTTCAAGTTGCCTTTACCACAAATATTTGTCTTTGTCTTTACTAATTAATGTATTGTCCTAATTACTGATGTAAATAATAAGTTATGCAGTTGCTGCATTCAGTAATTAAAGGCAAAAACAAATTGAGAAAGTAGACGAAAAATAATCAAATTAAAATCCATTTGATTTCCAATAATGTCATGGTTGCCTTTTTCTCGGGATGGAGTTGTCATTCATCTTGGATCTTGTTCAAATATTTTAGATCTTTTAAAGAGAGATTTAACAAGGATTAAATAAGAGAGCCATTAAATCAGAAATGACGTAGAGTAAAAATGAAAAGTTAGTTAAAACAATTTCTCGGATTAGCGCTCATAAAGCAATCAGGTGCCCAATCGCAATTTGTCTTTTTTACACTCCCAAACAAAATGCAAAAATATTATTAAATTTTATAATAAATTTAAAATTTTTTGCTTTAATAGCAATTTTAATAATTATTAGTAAATGTACCTAATCCATTTCATAAATCAATGCATGCATTATTTATGCAGCACGTAGATTATAACTTCATTGCTGTACGTACATGTGTGTGCATGAAAATCGTAATACAGTGTTGAATAAATCTAGATCATTCCATGAATGAGAGGTAATGAATTGAGCTTATACCGTACTAAAAAGCTCAAAGTTCTTTAAGAGTTATAAATCATTTCATTTTTATCAAATTATTTTTACTTGATATTTATAGAGAATGCGCTAATTTTCGAAATATTGTTGAGCTCGAGGTGCCATTCTGGCCGTTCAAGGCTCTCTGTATTCTCCCGCTGTCCCTATACACCTGAGTTAGGTCGGTCAGGATGGGACAGCAAAAACCAAACAAATATTTCAACGATTTTTTCGAATTTGTAATTATTCAGACTATTGTTATAACTTGGTTACAGCTTCTATAAATAGTTTCTAAGCGTAATAAATATTTAATAAAAGACAAGTAACTTATCGCAATAAACATCTGTACGTGGGCCTATATAAAATGTAATTAGTGAGTAAACTAAACGTGTAATTACAATATGCAGTGCAGTATTATACTTTTAAGTATGGTATGCCAATTAAAAATGATTTTTATAATAGCTATTTATTAAATCAAATTATAGCGTTATAAAATAAAAATTGATAATACCTTACGAAATGAATAAAATTTTAATATGCAGTAAACTGTTGGGGGTACGGTATCGGAAACGTCAAAACCATAAACAAGATGAAATGACGTCATACAGTAATGTTGACGTGATGCGTAAACTTTTCAATTTAAGCATGTTATTTTTTAATCAACTACAGTATTATAATAATGCTAAAAAAAATCTAATTCTAGTAAAAAATAAAATGGTGCACAATACACTGTATTAAATGCTTTCTTATGTTATTTTCAACTCCCACTCAGTTTTAAAAAAAATATAAAAATAAAAAAAAAAACTTAAGTTGATATTAATAGTCTTCGTGCAGATGCCTCACTCTGTCGCTAAAAATTACTCCGTAATAAACTTTATAAGTTACCAAATAAATCGAACCCGCCTTATAATACCATTAATCGTCAGCGACGAGGGAAAAAATGAGTCAATTTTCCTTTTCTAATTTGCTAAAAGATGAGTCGAGGCGAGTTAAGCAAATGTTTACTCAACACAACAAGCACTTATTATCAAGCATTAACCGTTTACAGCTCAAACCATGGAAGAAAACGATCCTTTTCAATTACAAACTTTACAAAATTGCGTGCTAAAGTTAATAATTAAACCAACTTTTTAAAAGAGCAGTTTATAGATTGCGAATTGACATGTAACGTAGGCAGTCATTAAAATATGTATTTGCAATGGAAAAACGCGACGTAAATAGGAGAACCCACGCACATTTCTCACGGAATTCAAATTTACAGATGTCAATGTATTTGGCCTAGGCGTTAAACCAATTTTTTTTTTAAACGAAATATTATCTCTTCCTTTTGGGAATTATTATTTACCGCCTTACAAAATGTGCTTAATTTTCCATTAATAAATTAAAAGTCAAAGGCGGATGTGTGTCGCTCCTTCTCAATTACTCCTCACAATGTCAAGACTCCAAGATAATCTTAAGCGAATACAACATTTAATTAAAATCACCAAGCTATAGAAAAGTGTACGACGACCTGGACCGACGCATTTCAGATAACGTTTATCTGATGAAGCGAAAAAGTCATCTTACGTAGCGTTGCTAAAATTATTTTCCCATTCATTGCACCGAAGGGTATACGAGCTAAAAGTCATGACCACACACTACCAAAGTCCATCAACCCTTATTCATTGATCTCGAAACAATACAGTAATAATAATCAATTATTTATTCATTAGTGCCTAACCTTGAAGTTAAACTTTTATCAGCGCACATGACCTCTACAGACTACTACCGCAGATGCCAAACGTTAAGATGGTTCTGTATTTCACATTGGTTGTTGTTGGACGAATGCTTAGTGTAATCTACGCCAAAATGAGCAAAAACCATAAGGTGGCTCTCATACAATAATTTTGTTAGTCATTTACGAATACTCGTACCTAAAGTTAAAATAAAGATGGTAAAACTTGAGCAAATTTCATTCACTAACTTTACAGTTAGTTATCATTTGAATTTTGAAAACCTAGTCTTTTAATGATAACTTATCCTCTGAATTGGGGGAGGGAGGAGGAACGAAAGAAGTCCCTCCACAATAAAAATAAATAATTAAGTTGTTGTGTTTATTTTCATTAGATGCGAAAGCCGTAAGCGTAGTGAGAAAAGAGCCACATTGATGAGTGAGATCCCTGCTTCGGTAACCTTGCAATCAGGCACGCGAAGACTAGAACATAATTTACAATAGGTATAAATAAAAGCCCCAAAACAATATCTAGAATAAAGAAATTGAACGTGAAATAGCATTATTGATTTAAAATATTTGACTTGCGTTTTAAAAAAATGTTCTGGCGTTTTCCCTCCAGGTTTTTGCTTTTTTTTTTTTGTGTGTGTGTTGGGTAGTTGGTACCAGAATTTATTAATAATATTGATGAATTTATAATTTGGAAAGCTATGCATAAGGCGTCAAATGCAAAAGATTGAATAACAATAATATAAAAAAAAAAATAACACAGTTATCAAAATACTAAAATGTGTTATTTTTGGCATGGCAACCGTTTCCCCTCATTTCAAACAGAAAAACATGATGAAGCTTGCGAAAAATCTCTTGGCATTATTTTTTATTATACGTGCAACTTTGGTTTTGTTATTTTAACTTTTAATTCGAGAAACGCCGCTGTTTAGCTTTTACGAGACAATGAACTAACAGGGATAAAATATGCATACATGTAGTTGAAAAAGCATCTCTTCCGCGCGCGCGTAAGCCGCTTGTTAACTACCATTTTATGGTCTGCGCAAACTAACACGTTCCGGTACTTATTAACTAAATGTGCAAATTTTACTACTTCCGGAACACGATTCAAAAATTTTTAATTAAAATAAATCTTGTTATAAAATAGAAGGAATAATAAGCCATATCGAATTTTACTTCCCGTACTCATACATTAACATTTGCAATAAAATTATCAATGGAAATTTTCAATTTTAAATGCGGCAAAAACCTTAAAGAAGAGCCTGTGATTTACCTTCAAAGATAAAATTAATTTTTGAAATTTTCCCCTTTATTTTTTTTAATCAATTCGTCTCTTTTAAACACACCAATAAAAATGCAAATTTATTATCAAATTTTATTAAAAAAAAAATTATCAAACTTTTGCTTTAATATCGATATTAAGAACAACTGAATGGAACGACATGTATCGGTACTGCATTTCTTTTTAAAAATAATTACTGGTACTCAACAAAATTATTAATTAAGAGAGATGAAACATAAATGTGAATTCATTACACCCATACCCTGATATACGGCCCCTTGATATACGGCGTTTTGCTATAACGGCTTTTATTATTTACGACACT